>CAUYPK010084191.1:0-19116 GCA_963574355.1 Loris lydekkerianus
AGGAACACTTCTGCACTGCTGGTGAGAATGCAAGCTAATATATTCCTTTTAGAAAGAAGTTTGGAGAACAATCAGGGATCTAAAAGTAGACCTGCCATTTGATCCTCCAATTCCTCTACTAGGTGTATATCCAAAAGACAAAAAATCACTTTGCAATGAAGATATTTGAACCAAATTGTTCATTGTAGCTCAATTCACAATTGCCAAGTCATGGAAGAAGCCCAAGTGCACATCGACGCATGAATAAATTAATAAATTGTGGTATATGTATACCATGGAATACTATGCAGCCTTTAAAAAAGATGGAGACTTTACTTCTTGTATGTGTACATGGATGGAGATGGAACATATTCTTCTTAGTAAAGTATCTTAATAATGGAAGAAAAAGTATCCAATGTACTCAGTACTTTTATGAAACCAATTTATAATTACTCACACTTTCTTATGAAAGATAGATCACAACTATAGCCCAGGATGAAGGAGAGAAGTGTATGGAGCTTGGGGGGAAGTTTTATAGAGAGAGTAAACAGGGGGACTACACCTATGGAGCGTATTTCAAGAGTACAAGTCAAATCTATCAAGAATAGAACATAAATGTCTTAACACAATAATTAAGTAAATGAGGTGAAAGCTATGTTGATTAGTTTGATGTAAGCACTCCAAATTATATAAAAAAACAACACATTGTACCCCACAAATGCATAAATGTATTCATGATCTATGTATATATGACTTAATAAAAGGGAAAAAATTTCTTATTAATTATGAAATTACAAAAATTTAATTTGTGAGTGCTTAGGATCTACTGTTGTTGAGGGCTTATTGGTAACCATGCTTAAGCAAAGATATAAGAGGAAATTAATTTGGTATCTTTTTATTAAACTAACATTTATCAAGCACCTACTCATTATAAAGCATGTTATAGTCTGAGGAATTTAACTGGAGAAGAAGAGACAATTTCTTTACATAAAACACTCACTGGATAGTCGTAGCACAGAAGGATAGAGGTCCAGTTCTGGAGAGTAAATGAACGATCATAGAGACTTCTCAGAAGAGCCCCTAGAGTAAATTTCAAAGGTGGCTTCAAGTTTGACAACTAAAGATGAGGAAAAACATTCTAGACAAAGGAAAAAGCATCCACAAATAAATGAATGGGTAAGAATGCATGGCACATTCAAAGAATTGAAAGAAAACAGATATGTATAGTTAAAATATTGGCCACTTATGAGAAAGTGGCCAATATTTTAGAAACTTACTTGAAAGGTATCCTGAAGACAATAATAAAGGTCTTGGCTAGAGACATAAATGCATGTTAGGGAAAAGCTTAAAATAGTGATATGTAGTTAAAATATGGCCATGTTCTAATGGATCTTAAGACATCAATGGCAATAGTAATAGAAGGGTAATATTATAAAGTTGGTGTTTTAAGTTTGGTTTAGGAATAAGATACATAATAGATGGGGGGGGTACATCCTTTAGGAGTATGCATATAAAACAGGTAAAGATCTGGACTTTGATGTGGTTATGAAGGTAGAAAATGAAAGAATAATTAAGGAGATGTTTTAATTTTTTTTAAAGGTAGGTCTTGATTACTGATTAGATATACTCAAGAAGGAAAGAAAGATGTCAAGGATTGCACCACAGCTAATATTATACACATGGGAGTAAATCTGAAAGCTTGTCCTCTTAGAACAGGAACCAGACAAGGATGTCGTCTATCACTAATCCTATTCAACATAATGCTGAAAGCTCCAGCTAAATCAATCAGGCAAGAGAAGGATATAAAGGGCATCCAAATGGGGGCAGAGGAGGTCAAATGCTTGCACTGTGCTGATGATATGATCTTATAAGTAGAAAACCCTTAAGACTCAACCACAAGACTCCAGGAAGTGATCAGGAAATACAGTAACATCAGGGTATAAAATCAATGTCCACAAATCAGGAGCCTTTGTATACATCAATAACAGCCAAGTCGAGAAGTTAATCAAAGATACAATTCTATTCTTAGTAGCTACAAAGAAAATAAAATACCTAGGAATACACTTAACAAAGGAGGTAAAGGGCCTCTACAAAGGGAATTATGAAACCCTAAGAAAAGAAATATCAGAAGCCATCAATAAATGGAAGAACATATCATGCTCTTGGCCAGGAAGAATTAAATTATTAAAATGTCTTTTCTACCCAAAGCAATCTACAGATTCAATGTAATCCCCATTAAAATACCAACACCATACTTTGAATAACTGGAAAAAATATTTCTTCATTTTGCACGGAATCAGATAATAACCCATATAGCCAAGGCAATCTTAGTAATAAAAGCACCATCAGAGGCATCACTCTATCAGACTTTAGACTATATCATAAGTCCACACTGATTAAAACAGCATGGTATTGGCAGGAAAATGGAGACATAGACATTTGGAACAGAATAGAAAACAAAGAGTTGAATTTAGTTTTTTATAGACATCTGATCTTTGATAAATCAGTATATACTGGAGAAAGCATACACTGGAGAAAATAATCCCTATTCAGTAAATGGTGCTGGGAGAACTGGATAAACACATGAAATTGGACCCACACCTTTTGCCACTGACAAAAAATTGACTCAAGATTTATAAAAGATTTAAATCTAAGCATGAAACTATAAAAATCCTAGGGAAAAGATGTGGGAAAAACTCCTGAGGATGGCAGCCTGGGAAAAAAATTTTATGAAGAAGACTTCCATGACAGTCACAACAACAACAAAAATAAATGGGACTTAGTTAAACTGAAAAGCTTTTGCACAGCTAAGGACACAACAATTAAAGCAAACAGATGACCTTCACCATGGGAAAATATACTTGTGAATTACTAAGCTGACGATGACTTGATTACTAGGATCTACAGATAATTCAAGTTAATCAACAACAACAACAAAGAGCAAACAATCCCATTTACTACTGGGTAAGAGACATGAATGGAATCTTCTCACCCCATTGAGAATAGACATCACAAAGTCCCAGAGTTACAGATGCTGGTGTGGGTATGGAGCGAGAAGAACACTTTTACACTGTCAGTGGGACTGCAAATTAATACAGCCTCTTTGGAAAGAAGTAAAGAGACTCTACAAAGAACTCAAACCAGACCTCCCATTTGACACCATAATCCCACTACTAGGCATCTTTCCAGAAGAAAAAAAAAATATTTTATCACAAAGACATTTGCACTAGATTGTTTATCACAGCTTAATTTACAATCACTAAGATGAGGAAATAATCTAAATATCCATAAACTCAGGAATGGATTTCTATTCCATGGAGTACTATTAAGCCATAAGAAAAAAAGGCAACTTTACATCTTTTGTATTAACCTGGATAGAGTTGAAATACATTCTTCTTTAAAGTATCACAAGAATGGAAAAGCAAGTATCCAATGTATTCAATTTATTATGAAGCCAGTAGATGATCTAACACATGCCCACATAGGAGAAAAACTTAATTCCATTCATTTAGGGGGAGGGGATCTGGGAAAGGGGGAAGAGTAGGAGTGATTGGTGTGTTCCCACTTAAAGGGCACCAGGTAGGGGCGTATGGCACACCTTTTGGATGCAGGAAACATCAACGAGAGGGACTCTACCTATCAAATTCAATGACTTGGTTATTTCTACCCTCAGAATAACCTGAAATTAAAAAAAAAAAGATACTCTGTATTTGAAGCTACTTTGACGTACATAATATTTAAATATTCCAAGTAATTATGATAATAAATATATATTTATATTTAAATCATCATAGTTCTAAGATGTATATATGAGTATGCATAAAATTAGAGAATATTCTGTAGTCTCTTATTGAAAAAATCAGCTTTCAAGGAATATCATAGATTATTATAAATTGAACCCAACTTCCAAGGTTTTTATAATATAATAATTTTTTCTCATAATCCAAAGCTGCTATAACATCAGGGTGTGTATATTCAGTCGGGCCAGGACTCTTTTTTTTTTTTTTTTTTTTTTTTTTTTATTATAGATAAAAATATGCACCATAGATGTGGCCCAACCATTGTCGATATATCTTAGTCTGACAATTGATACTGTATGCATTCAACAGCATATTCTTTCATTAAATCATAAGTTGCATCTCAAATCAAGAGATGCTACTATAATTGGTAAAAGAATCATTAACATTCCGGGATTTCGAGATTTTAGTATATTAGTTTCCATGGCAAGTCTGCTTTATTCTACAGTGTAATTATTACAATAGCTAAACAGACATTTACTTATTGAGAATATCAAAATAAATAAATCATAAGATGTGGTTAATAAAACTTGACTAGAAATTTGTAACTTGGTTATAATTTATGTCTTTTCCACTTGAGAGTTTTAAGAGCTCTGTAATGTTGGAGAAGTAATTTAAATTCTCAGATCTTCTATTTTCTTCTCCATAAAATGGGGCAATGATATTTACCCAGACAAACTCACAACAGTGCTAAGAAAATAAAATTGAAAAATTTTATGTATATGAAATAATTAGTACATCCAGTATTTCATACATGTGGGGCACCCACATGTTACCTGGATCACAAGAAGGCACAATATGTGGTAGTGATTATTCTTTTAAAATACTTGTGTAAGAGAATAGACACAGGCAGTGATCAGAGATGCTTTCTGAAGTTGCATGGTCGTATGCACCCTGGTCCACAAGTCATGGTCTATCCTTCCTCAAGAACTCCATTGGTCAATGCTTCCCACATTATCACTGATCTATCTATGAGAAAAGATGAGATAAAAAATATAGTGTGTGTATATATACATGTATGTATATATATATAACATGAATTGTGTTGAAATAAACATTCAAGTACAAGTGTATTTTTTTTAAAAAATGACATTTTATTTTTATTTATTTATTTATTTATTTATTTTTGAGACTGAGTCTCACTCACTATGTCACCCTCAGTAGATTGCTGTGTCGTCACAGCTCACAGCAACCTCAAACTCTTTGGCTTAAGTGATTCTTTTGCCTCAGCCTCCCAAGTAGCTGGGACTACAGGCACCCGCCACAATGCCCAGCTATTTTTTTGGTGTAGTTGTCATTGTTGCCTTAGCTGGCCAGGTTCGAACTCACCAGCCTCAGTGCCCTACCCACTGAGTAGGAGGCACCACCTGAAAATGACATTTTAAAATGACTTATTTTCCTTTTAATTTTTCTATGCCTTCTTGTCCTTGTGGCTTTCTTCTCAAATATGTGAAAGCAGCAAATAATAATGGAAATATGGTATCATGGAGCTGTCTCAAGAATGTGCTTGCTCATTTAAGAGCTCTTTGACAGTTCTGGAAATCTTCAGAGAAAATGCGTGTTTCATACCTATTTATTATCTATCAGACAGAAACCACTATACTAAGAGTAAGAACACAGACATGGAACATAATGTGGCACATGCTTTAAACAGCATAACAAACCAGTCTACTATAATTTGAAATAATAATCATGGGTGGAATTGTCAAGCACTTCTTAAAGCCAAGCTCTTTACATGCATTAATTTTTTAATCCTCACATAATCCATGAAGTAGATGCTATGATTATGCTCATTTTACAAATGAGGAAAAAAAACAACAGAGGCATAATTTACCAAGTGTCACATTGTTAGCATGATTTGGAGCTAGAATTTAAACCATGTAGTCTGGTGACCAAGTGTATATGCTGGGAGCCTGTGAAATTTAACTATCTCTCCCTTATGCCAATGTCCAATTTTGGTCCTCAGAGGGATTTGGCCATAGTCTACAATTCTACTATCTGACCCCCATAAAGCACAAAAGGACATATCCTGATTAAGAAAAGGGAAGTGATGTTTTGCGTGCCTATAATGAACCATAGATAAAGAAAACTCTCAAGGTTTGATATCATTTCCTCCATTCTATAAATCTAGGAGCAAAAGCTCATGGAAACTGGCCAAAATGATTCTAATGATCAAGTCCTTTACAACACAGAGTGATGCCTCTTACAAAATCCCACACTATTCTTAAATAATGAAGTAAATAAAACTCTAATAACAAAACTGCAGCTACTCATAGAAACTAATCATATTTTTCAAATTGCCACTTCTATACCAGAGCTAAAAGTATTTAATAGAAATAAGTCCAGTTAACACTTGAGTAACAACATCTGTCATAAATCATGGTCAAGAGATAACTTCAATTTTGGTCATTTTTATGGTTTTCTATGCCCTACAGCTATAAAAGATCCCAACCACTCTAGATGTGGTAAAAATAACTATCAGTCTCTGGTTCTTCTCCTTGTTTATGGACCATGTAGTCTTCCCAGGAATGTACCAAACTTCAGCAAGAAGCAGGCAAGCTTCTGAGGTAAGATGCTTCATACTGAAGATGTCAGTTCCCAGCTTCAATAGGACCTATACCAGTCAGGATCCAGAAAGAGGCAGAATCCCACCGAAGTTATTCTGTTTAAAAGATTTTAATGAAAAATACTAACAAAGTATAACTAAGCAGCCCACAAGAGACATTGAAGTCCCCAGAGAAGCAGAAGAAAGCCAATGCCACCACAGGGTCTAAAGGAACAAGACGAGCTCAGTGAGAACTGGATCATGGAGGAAGGGCCCCTGCCAGAGTGGTAGAAGGATGCACCACACGAAACGACTTAGCACCAAAGAGCAAGGGAAAATACTTTCTTCTCTCTCCTCAAGTCCTCTCATCTGCCCTTGCTTTCCATTGACTGGACTAGAAGCTGGCTGGTGATGAAACTTGAGAACACAAAACACATAGGGCAAGTAAAACAGCAAAGCTGTCTTAACGTTTTGCCATTTCCAGAAAGCTTCAAAAAGGCTATGTACCCAGGGCCATAGACAGCTTGAGGCTCTGTCTCAATAAGTAAATAAATAAATAAATAAATAAATAGTGTGATACATTCTAATATTTCCAAGTGGAAATATTAAAATACCTTTAATGCAAATCCTGCTCTTTTCATCTCAAGGGTATTAATCCCATCCTTTGCAGTCTTTGAATCTAGACTGATGCATATTATCTTAAAATATATCAGATAATATATTGTGTGTGTATATATATATATATATATGTATATATCTTAAAATTTTTCCTAGAGGAGTGAGAATAAGACAGCTTGATTTCTCTCAATATGTTCAAATTGTTCTGCAGAGGTTTTGCAGAGGGTCCTATTTACTTAGGGGTAAAAAGTTTAACATATACATGTGGTGAAAAGCTTATGTGGTACAATGTAAAGAAACACATAACGGAATGATTGCACAGTACACATTCTTCATGAGCTCCCTAAAGTTGTTAAAACATAAAAGGCCATTTCACAACACTCTCAAGTAAATGTTAACATACACTGAGAGAGTTCTGTTGATTGACTCTCTCGAAGCCCTACATTTTCTTGCAGAGTTGGTAACAACTTACCATTTTATGTATGTTTATCTTTTGATTGGGTTTTACTAGTATTTTGAAAAGTATCAGACTCCCATTCAAAGTATTTTAAAAGGTGTTTATCCTCCTTTTTGTCCATTTTCTTTAAAAACACACAAAAAGGTAAGAAATTACGGTCTAAGTATAATTGGCATTTGGAACTGAAAGTACTGAATCCCAAATCAGGAATGAGTTTAAGAGAAAAAAAACAAGGTTTCCAAGGGATATCACCAACATCATGATGAAATTCTCTAGACTTTTAAGAATTAATGACCTTGAACAGTTGTAAGAGTTTCCACTTTTGAATACATACTTAAGACTTAAAATTATAAATCATGTTTCTGTGAATAAAGCAACAATTTAATGGCTTATTCTCCCCAACTATAATACTTTATTATTCCAATGGTCTCTCATACCATGAGTAAAAATCATTTAACTGTGTGCTGTCAATATATTTATAAATTATTAATATGCACAACTACTATTTGCTAATATCTAAAGGCAAAATATCAATTTAGGGTGAGAACCATCATACACATACATTAGTGACTTTAAATCTATATATAATAATATTTCTTGCTAATTTTAATTAGAGGGAGAGCAAGTGTGTCAACTCTTCTAAGACTGCTATCTATTCACCTGTTAATGAGAAGCTGACCACAAGCTCAGACTACAATGTAAAGACCCCAAATCAAAAATCTTCCTTTTTTATTGTTTTTATTGACTTATATTTTTTGCATTGCAAGTATTATCACGTTCCTTTTTTTTTTTCTGTGTGGGAATTCTTTTTTAAGCCACTTGCCCACATCTATGAAGGTTAACTTGGTTAAAGCTATATAAAATGTATAAGTCCACTTGGACACACATAAGCTTCAATGTGTCACCAAATGCTGACTGAATGTGGGTATCACTGCAAACTACCAACTTCTGAGCACTCAGAGCAAGGAGAAATGGCGGCTTCAGATCATATATCAAATATTAACATATTCTCTTTGAATATATGTATTATTAATTCTCTGTTTATGGTAGTCACATAAATTAGCAAATACTGAACCATTACTCCTAGGTGAAATATAAGATCATATTCCATGAGCCTCTGTTTACATTTTCATTAACTGATCAAAACATCACCTTGTTTTATGTCTCTGTTTAAGGACATCTCATTTACTATATATTGTTGATTAATTAACCTTGAACGCATGGCCAACTCACTGAACCCATGCTACACACATGGAAAAAGCTTACCTAACATACATCCTTTCTCTGTAAGGTACATCGCTGTCTACTTGGACTTAGGAACACTGTAGCACTTAAGCTTTACATTTGGGGTCTGTTTTAAACACCAGTCACCAATAAAAAAAACAAAAATGCAAAAGCATGTCACTAAATAGGCCACAAGAAGGACTCTTGCTTATATGTAGAATGAGAGATGGGCAGAGCATTGCTTTGTCTGACCTCAGCTGAAAACATGCACATTTGGTAACTAAATTTTTTTGCCCTTCAACAAATGTCTTCAAATGACCACAAAGCACTTAAAGTGGTTCTTACTGTTTGTTTTTTTGAGACAGAGACTCACTCTGTTGCCCAGACCAGAGTGCCTAACTCACAACAACTTTGGACTCCTGGGTTCCAGTAATCTACCTGCCTCAGCCTCTCAAGCATCTTTGATTACAGGTACCTGCCACAATGCCCTGCTAATTTTTATAATTTTTAGTAGAGACAGGGTCTCACTCTTGCTCAGGCTCGTCTCAAATTCCTGAGCTCAAGAAATCCTCCTCCCTTGGCATCCCAGAGTATTAGGATTACAGGCGTGAGCCACCAGGCCCATTGTCAAGTGTTAATCTGGGGGTTACAAATAATTTTAGGCTTTGTGGTAGGTGCCTATAGTCCCAGCTATTCTAGAAGCTATGGCAAGGCAGGAGGATCTCTTGACCCAGGAGGTTGCTGTGAGCAAGGCTAACATGACAGCATTCCATCCTGAGCAACACAATGAGACTGTGCCCCAGGGGAAAAAAATATCCAATACAGAATCTACAAATAATGACAGTACACTATAGACTGAACTTCTTCCATGCCTAATGAAATTATACATCACTTTCAAACCCCTCTGCACTGCTTTATTAGTGCACAACATGTAAATTCAACACACTGTATGAACAGAATCCGTCTCTTTCCTCCTCACATAACATGTGATCACCAACATTGCTGCAGACTGGAGTGTTTTGTTATGTCACTTGGGAAAGAAAAAGGAAATTTGGTTGAGTGGGAACAATAGAAGAGAAAGTGGATAGAAGTTCAAAGAATTATATGAAGTTATTTTTATATAGAGAATATATTGGGCTTCCCTTATTTAAAAGTAGGATTTAGAAGTAGTAATGATGATAGCATTTTCTGGGAAAGACTGTACAAGGTGATGTGCTAAGCAAAGAATGATTGCTGGAAGCAGAGAGGAGTTTTCCAGAGAGATTTTTATAAATTCTATGTATGAAACCAGGTGATAGAAATGGTGTAGCACTGGAGAAGAGGATGCTTTTGACTTCTCTGTTTATTCCTGCTGAATCTCAGCAGATCTACACTCTGAGGACTGGATGTTTGGGAGCACCTGGAATCACTGTGTTGACATAAACATTGGCTCTGTCAAGGCAGACGGGGAGAGCAAGGAAGCTTCGGAGACTTAACTGAGACAAAAGGGAGAGCAAACAAGAGGAAAAGAACAGATAGGAGGCAAAGTGGCTAATTCAAGCTCTCTGAATTCATGCCAAGACAGACAATCCTTTGAAGACACCCATAAATAATTGAGAACATATTGAAGTTGATGATTTTCTGACAACTAGGGCTGTGGGAGTTTATACTACCATATCCTGGTCCTTTAAATAAATACAGAGTTTGGTGTATTTGTGATACACAGAGGAAGTTGTCCCTGGTGTATAATGAAGTTGGATCAGGACTGAAAACAAGCCTTTAGTCTTGTCAAAGAGAATCTCACATGTTAAATATTGAGAAAGTTCTTTTAATGGATGTGAGATTCAGGAAGTAAAAGAAAATCATATTCCTGAGAAAAATGAAGCTAGTAAATAATATTATTTCAAGAAACTTGCCATTGGGGGGGGAGGGACAAAAAACACATCTTTTCACTATAAGAATTCACACTCAGAAGAAAAGCTTTACAAATTAAAATGATCTTTTACCTATATCTATAAACAGAAAGTTGATGATAGACGAGAGGTTAAAAACAATTTAGAATGAAATGCAGAAATTATTGGATTACCTTATATTTTAAGTGTATGTATTTTAAAACCTGGTAGAATTGAACAAAAATAGATCTTTTCATTTATGTATTCATTCATTCAAGCAACTGTCATAGGGCACTAATTTGGGATACCTATAGTGATGAATGAAAGAGACAGAATATCTCTCCAATATAATTGATACTGCAACCCTCAACCCCCAGGGCACAGATTGGTACCAGTTCATGGCCTATTAGGAAGGAAGCCACACAGCAGAAGGTGAGTGGTGGGTCAAGTGAGCAAAGCTTCATCTGTATTTACAGCTGCTCCCCATTGCTCTCATCACCATCTGAGCTCCACCTCCTGTCAGATCAGCAGTGGCATTAGACTCTCACAGGAGCATGACACAAAGAACGTAGGTTGTGTGTTCCTTATGAAAATCTAGCACCTGATGGTCTGAGGTGGAGCTGAGGCAATGATGCTAGTGCCGGGACCATCTAGGTGCAAGAAAACAAGCTCAGGGCTCCTACAGATTCTGCATCATGATGAGTTCCGTATCTCTTTATATGTTACAATGAAATAACAGAAATAAATTGCACAATAAGTGTAATCCACTGAATCATCCCCAAACCATTTCTCCCCTCACCCCCAGTCCATAGAAAAATTGTCTTTCATGAAACTAAAAAAAAAAAAAAAAAAAAAAAATTGTCTTTCAAAAAAGTTGGGGACCACCAAGTCACATAGCAATAAAGAGGCATGTACGATACAGGGTGAAATGAGCTGGGATATGGAAAACACCAGGCCTTGAGGCAAATAGAAAAGATGCCTGTCGCACCCTGGGGGATCAAGGAGAAGAGATTTGTCACCTGTATCCTGAACAAGAATAGGAGTGATCTAAGTATGGGGAGGGGAGAGGCCAATGTGTACTAGAAAATTAGGACTGTTGGTGTTTCTGGGAGGAGGAGCTCCAGACTTGAGTGGTAAGAGGAGAGTTGGAAAAGTAAACACGGGCCATGCAAGGCCTAATAAACTGTGTTAAGGCATCTAGACATTATTCAAAATGCAATGGAGAGCTCTCAGTAGGTTTTAAATGGGGAAATAACATAATCAGAGTTGGGTTTTAGAAAGGTCACCATCTGCAACTTCATCGCTGCAGTTTTCCAGTTAGAGATTTGGTTGAAAGTGATCCTTTATTTGAAAGCTCCACATGTCAGAAACATATTCTGGCTCAGTGAGCATTATGCTTAGTAACTCCTAACCAACTCTTTAAGATTATTATTGAGAAGTAGAGGAAAAAAGCCAAGGAGACACTAGTGATTAGCAAAAAGAGTCACAATTAAATTTCCAAGGTTCCACAGGAGAGTTAAATGTGAATAAATGTGAATAAATTTTCCTGACAGAATGCTACTGTAAAGCGTTTTTTGCACATTCTTGCAGCAGCATGATGCCAGGTTTTACAGATTTCCATGAGATGACCCTCATCTCAAAGTCAGGCCTTTGAGAATGAAACAATACAGGAAAGGCAAATTTTTATGAAGTAAGAGCCTTAAATGGATCTTAGAAAGCAAAACAACAATGTCCTTTTCAAGTTAAAATCTTTAGGAAATTTTCTAGTCCTAAGGCACCGGTAGAGATCCTTAGATGTAGTTTCCTGTTGTGTTACCTGTGTAAGTCCTCTATGTTCTATTAATTTTTATACTTATTGTTTGAAACATGGAAATCAGCATGGGCAATTCACTTACTTTCACAAAGCCAAAAACAACTTACTACAATTTTACTTAATTATTTAAACTTAATTAGTCCTACTATAGAAAGTTGCTTAAAAGATCTTGTACTTTAGGGAAGTTTGCAAGGATATGTGTGTTTAATGAGACGTGCTCCCTCTATTTGCATTGCAGTTCTCTTCCTTGTACACTGTTTCACCCCTCCTTTCCCCCATTTTGTCACATACACACATGTACACACACAGACATAAAAAAATTCTACAGATAAATCACAAAAGTTTGAAATCACAGTATTTCTATCATATTCCAATTCAAATTAGTTGATTGAGACAGAAGAGAAATGGATCTGCCCTTAAATCTTTGAAACAGAAATATTTCTTTTATTCCTGTTTTGAAGATTGACAGCCATAGATGTATTTATAGCCAATAAAAGTTTAGGTGGGGAAAATGATGTTTTAACAAATTCCTTAGGCCATGGTCTATGTATTTTTGTATATACCTACTTTATCTAAAATCCTGACCATTCCAAGGAATATTTCATGTGTTATCTTAACCTTTAGACCTGATTTTGGTTTTGTCACATTATGAATATATGTAATTTTGGCTTTAGGCCCGGAAACTTTTAGTTATATGTGTAGTTTAAAGATAAATTAACCTACTTGTACTTCAATTTCCATAAGCAGTGCATTTCCCAAGGAGCAACATTTTAAAAGGGTCCCTTTGTTTTAAAGACTAGATGAAAGGCTGATAGCTATGTAGTAATAAAACTGAAATAACCTCTATGGAGGCACCATTTGTCATTATATATATATTGGTTCATGTTTTAATTGAAGAAAAGAGCTAATTAATTGCCAACTACATTGTTGCCAAAAGCATTAATGGGACTACTACATTTTGATGAGGTAACAACAGAAGAGCTTTGCCCTTCATAGTTTCTGATAGTCTGGGTTTTATAATTTGCCTTTATTAATTTATATAAATAAAATTTTTAGTATACTACATTTGCTTGGACCCTGTCCTAGTTATTTTAGATATAGTAATTCTAGCTCAATGGCCACTTAGAGTTTATTTAAAAATATTGCTATAATCCAAATATTTTCAAAAGTTAAATTGTAAATTTTATGCATGAGTAGTGATTGAAGTCAGGCCTCCCAATGAATTCATGTGATCAAAAATTGCAAATTCCAAAATTCTTTTCCTTAAAGGGATTTTACTTCTGGAAACTCATTGCCATTTTATACCCCTAGGCCTTTCTTTTCCAGGGTCTCTGGATACACTCTGGTTCACTTTTCTAGGTTCAAGGATTGGGGAGATAGAGTTGGGATAGTTGTCCTTTTTCTTTCAGAAGATCTCATAGCTGTTTCACTTGGTTTCTCCCTTTCTGGAGTTCAATGTAGTTAAGAACATTGTATATGAAACCAGCACATTGTACCCCTTGACTGCACTAATGTACACAGCTATGATTTAATAATAATAATAATAAAAGAACATTGCTTCTAAGGAACTCTAAACCCTACAAGATAAAACATCCCATTTTTTCTTTTCCCATAACCAAGGATGGCTTCTCAAATGAAATTTGCACAATCAATAAAACCACACTGAGGGCCTTTTACTGGACAAAGACACTCTAAGATTTTGAAAGTGGCAATACTGCTTTAAACTAATTCTATATTTTATAGAATTTCAAATTTTCAAACTAATCTCAAATTTTATGTTGAATGTAGAACCCCTACGATAATTTCTTTATGAGGATAAAAATACTCAAATGGAACAATGACCTTCTACTTTTTATATTCAATAAATGTTGAAAATCCTCTTTAAAATGTTAAGACAGGGCATATCAGTAGTCATCTAAAATGCAAAGAACTAAATGCAAAATCTTATCAATTATATCAAGTTACTTCCTATCATAAAAGAAGCTTTTACAGAGAATTCAGTCCTACTTCCTAGGTCAATATCTGTTTCTTCCAAATTAAGATATGCCAAAAAACTAGAGTATGACAAAACTTCATTTTAAATTTTGTATCCACACCTACTCTAATGTCTCAGAATTATAAATGATTTCATAGCATATCATAACTAAAGGATAATAAATGGCTCAAACCTATTCTTACCTTAAACTGATAAGAAGAAAAAAAGGGAGACTTTTGTGCAAACTAAAGATCTTTTTCCAAAGAAGTTTGTCTAATAGCTCACACCTTCAGTACACTGGGAAAAATTTTAATTCTATCAAACTTATAAGTTCTAGTTATAAGTATTCAATTTTCTATACCTTTCAAAGATAGTAAGTTTAGGCAAATAGTTAAGCTAAATTATTTTATCATTCCTTCTACAAGGAAAAGAAAATGCTTAAACTAAAAGAAAAAAATACTATCTTTGATATTTATAGAATATTACCTAAAAGTCATATCTAAAAGTAAACTTGTAGGTGACCCTCCAAAATATATGAAATTGCTGTTAACATGCTATTGAAAAAGGAGAAAAAACATGCTTAATGTTTCTCAGATTTAAAAATGTGAAATTAGACTGTAAATCAATTAACATGTCTGTGCATGGAAGTGGCTTCTGGTTAGCTGAGAATTTTGTACTACAAAAGTTTATACTGAATCCTATTAATCTTATATCCTTTCAAAGAACAAAGAAGCTCTTTAAACATCTTCCAGGGCCCTTTTGAAACGGAAACAAGACATTATTTCTAAGAAATGGGGAAAAAAATCATATATTCAGTAGATGTGGGTGAACATTAGGGAAGTTAAAATTATGGGAATAGAGTTAGATTGATGTAATAATGAAATGATTGTATGAAAAGTTTTGTGATCAGGGTCAGTTATGCAGAATAATGGGAGAGGACATGAGCTTCCACAAATTACATCTTAAACTTGGAGCTTCATGAGACAGCTTGGCAGGAACATCAAAGGACTTCAGGAAAGAAAACCTGCAAGGACCAAGCTAGAGCCAGAAAAGATCCCAGAAAGAGATCTGTAAGGACCTGGCTGGGGGCCTGAAAGGACTGTTACTAGAATTTGTCAGTAGGTCCTTGGTCTTGGGGATTTGAAGAATGAACCCACAGACCATAGATCAGTGGTAAGGTAGGATTGTATTAGAAGGGAACACAGAGGAGTAAAAAAGCACCAGGACTCTGTCAAAGGGGAATACCCAAGTCAGAAGTTCCTCTAGGCCCTTTGACTAGGAGTAAATATTGTCTGGAGAATTACATTTTGGCTAGAATTTGCTAGGTGGAAAAATTTCAAAGTTGAATGCAGTCCCTACCTTGAAGCGAGGTTATTAGGTCTTTGCTGTTTTTTCCTTAGGGAAGAAATTAGGACATGTGCTCCCTATTCAAGCTGGAACCATGCAAAAAAATGTCTCAGGCTGCTTTGTTCATGATCTTATTGGAGCCCAAAGGGTGTGACCTGAAAAAGGCTGCTGGTTTGTGCCTTAAGAAATGAGGGTCTTATTTTTGAGCTCACCTGGGCCTAGAGAATGGGGGAACCCTGTATCAAACCATCCTCTCTGAATAGAAACTGTTACTGCCATTAGGGAAAAGGGGTGCTGACTGTTCCAAACTGCTTCCTGCCTAAAATGGTCAGTGATATGGGGAAGCAGAGGTTTCTCACAGAGGGGTGATCCAGGATTCACAGTAAATGGAAATCTGGGTTGATCCCTCTAGCTTGGTACAAAACGTTAGGGCATTCTCTTCATGAAATTTCCCAGGCTTAGGAAACTGGGGTCCCTCATCCAGGCTGAAATGGGGAACCCTGTATCAATAGAAGGGGTCAGTTAGGGTTTTCCAAGATGAAGGTTGATCCAGGAATTCGCAACAGAGTCAGGTCTTGGGCTGGAACTCTTTTCACTATTTGTGGCCTGATGATATCATCTCTTGCTGTCTTATAAATAATAACCTCAAATCTTCTTTAGACTCACAAGTGTAGGTGGCCTGTGGTTGATTCTCTTCATGGTCTGCGTCTGTAGGAAGTGGTGTGTTCCAGGATTTTACTCCTGAATGATGTGTACAGGAATCTATTCATATAACTTTAACAGCTGTATAAGGCAAGATAACAGGAAAGGAACCTTACCAAGTTGGGGTTAGGGAAGGTAAATTGGAGGGGAAAGTTTTTATCATAATTAGATCTCCAGGAGAGAAAAGCTCTTTTAGTGTCAAATGTGAAGATGTATTTGGGAGGTTCTTAAGGATTTGTTAAAATTTAGCTAAAGAAGTAGTATGTTTTACCAATTCTGTAGTTTCTTGATCTAATAACAAATCATTAGTTACAAAGGGCCTTCCACATAATAACTGAATAGTCTTTGGATAAAGACTATTTCTTTTCTTTTTGGGTATACTGAGGTTCATGATTCTCAAGTGATCCCTCCCAAATGAGGGGTGCCACAAGAGAGATTTTTCCCTTCCATGCTGTCATTTTAGCCTCTTTATCAGCAAGTTGGTTACCTTCAGAAATATCTAAGGTTTTTTTGGTGTCCTTTACAATGAATAACTGCTACTTCTTCTGGAGCATGAGCAGCTTATAATAGCCTGTCTATTTCATAATGATATTTTATGGGAGAGCCATAAGAAGTTAGGTATTGTCTTTCCTTCCAAATGGCAGCATGGGTGTGTAAAATGAAGAAAGCATATTTTGAGACTCTGTATATATTGACTTGTTTGTGTCTCCCAATTTGTAAAGCACGGGTTAAAGCTACTAGCTTAGCTAATTGTTCACTGGTTCCTGAGGGGGGAGAGCCACTCTCAATTACAGCATGCTGAGTAACTATAGCATAATCTCCTTTGTGAGTTCCATATTCTAGGAAAGAATTCCCATCCATATACAAAACCATGTCTGGATTAAGTAGGGGAGTTCTTATAAGTCTTTTCTAGCTGCATAGGTCTGTACTATAATTTGTTGGCAATCATGCTCTAGTTCCTCATTGGATTCCGGGAGGAAAGTGACAGGATTCAATCTGGCACAGGTGTGTAATTGTAGCACTGGCCCTTCTAGTAATAAGGCTTGATATTTAAGAAGGAGGTTATCTGCTAGCCAAAGATTGCCTTTTGAATTTAAACATCTAGGAAGGTCATGAGAAGTATAAATAATTAGGTTTCTTCCCAAAGTTAGTTTAACTGCCTCTGGGGTTCAGAGGGCTATAGCTGCTACAACTCACAATGTAGCCATCCCATGGCCACGGTGTCAGTTTCTTTACTAAGATAAGCTACAGGCTACAAAACTGGATCTTGGCATTGGGTCAAGATTCCTAGGGCAATTCCAATCCACTCTGTAACATGTAGATTTAACTGTTCTCTGGTAGGAAGACTTAAAGCAGGGGCTATAAAAGGGCATTTTTTAACTGTTGGACTACCTTATCTGCCTCTGGTTCCCATTCTAGAGTGACCGGGCACACTTTCTAAGTATTTTAATTAAAGAAGAGAGTGATCTAGCTATTTCACTATATCCAGGAATCTAGAGTCTGCAGAAGTCTGTAATTCTAAGCTGTTTTTGAATTTGAGATTTAGGGTGAGCCAATATTTGTTCTATTTCTTTACCCAAGGCTCTCTTTTCCCTGTCAAATTTGGGGACCCAGATAGTGCTCTTCAGGTACACATAATTGGGCTTTAGCCTTGGAAACTTTGAACCCGCAATTAGCTAGAAAGTTTATTCAGGCTTGGGTACCTTTGTGGCATTCCTCTACATCTGGTGCCCCCAAAGGAAGGTCATCAGCATACTGAATAAGAGTCACTGTGGGATGTGAGAAATGATGCAAGTTTTGGGCTAAGGCTTGCTCAAACAAATGAGGCTATCCCTAAATCCCTGAGGCAACACAGTCTGAGTAAGCTGGTTGTTGGAGCTAGAGAGGTCTTCAAAAACAAAAAGGTACAGGGAATTCTCATGAAGAGGAATGCAGAAAAAGGAATCTTTTAAGTCTAGGACTCTGAACCAGGCAGCTTTTTCAGGAATTTGAGATAATAAAGCATATAGATTGGGAACTATAGGATGGATAGGAATGACTACTTCACTTATAATGTAGAGGCCTCGTACTAATTTCCAAGTCCTATTTGGCTTGGGCATGCCTAAGAGGAGTGTTACATGAACTGTAGCAGGACATTAATAATTTCTATCACTTTAGATTCTGTTTTATGAGTATAGCCCATTCTTAGCTTCTGCTATTAGAGCAGCAGTTCTCAACTTGTGGGTCACGACCCTTTTGTAACAATAAAAACACATCCTGCATATCATATATTGACATTACAATTCATAACAGTAGTAAAATTATAGTTATGAAGTAGCAACAAAGATAATTTTATGGTTGGAGGTCACCACAACATGAGGAACTGTATGAAAGGGTCACGGCATTAGGAAGGTTGAGAACCACTGTATTAGAGGGTATTGTTTTTGATTGGGATAGAAGGTGAGATTATTTAACTTAATTTGGACTGGTTGAGTATATCTTGCTCTTTCCACATGTCCCTTAGGAGCCCATACTTCTGGGTTAATATCTGTCTCTAAATAAGGGAAGGCATAGTTCTGTATTCATATAAATGGTTGTTCCCACTGTAGTTAGTATATCCCTTCATGAAAGGGGAATGGGACTTTCAAGCATGATTAGGAAGGTGAGAGAGAACAGACAGTCACCTCAATCTCAGCTTAAAGACTGAGAGAAGAATTTGGTAACTGGCCTTCCAGACACCCCCTGTATAGTTACAGATTTGGGGGATAGAAGACCAGTGTTAGAGAGGAGTACAGAAAAGGTTGCTCCA
>CAUYPK010084192.1:0-28031 GCA_963574355.1 Loris lydekkerianus
GACTATGAGGAAAGGACCAAGGAAGGGGAAGGGAGGGGGGAGGTTTGGGTGGAGGGAGGGTGATGGGTTGGGCCACATCTATGGTGCATATTTTTATCTATAATAATAATAAAATAATAATAATAATAAAAAAAAAAAAAAGATAATGTACCAAAGCACTGAGCACAGCTGCAATGTTGCTGTTTCAATTCTCTGCTCTCTGTGAGAAAATCCCTTGCTCAGGATGAGTAGTTGCTCTTGACCTTGAGGGAAGAGAGTTAGTCTTCATATGCCCAAGAAGAGAACAGTTACGTCCATGGGTCAGCTGACTCCGTGACTTACTGAACAGCTGGAAGTGGCTTCTTCCAGTATACCCTGGTCTCTGTCCAGACCTACTTCCTGAGGTTGAGTTTCACAGTTTTCCCAAGTAGTAAAAGGTGATAACTCCTTCATTTTAATTAATAAATTTGAGCTGTTTCCTGCCATTTGTCTATCCCAAATCCATGGGACCTGGGATTTCATTCATTCACTTAACAAACATTTATTTAGCATCCCTGGTGCTAGTTATTTTTCTTGGTGCTTGGATTATATCAGTGGACAAATCAGCAAAGATTTTTCCAGCAGAGATGACAAGGCAACAGGCTTAATTCATAAATAAATCATAGAGTATGTTAGAAGGTGATAATGCTAAGGAAAAAGGACAAGTAGGCTGGGGTTTGGGGAATAGGGGCAGGGGCAATAACATTTTATAGGGTGGTCAGGATGGGTCTTATGTGAGGGTGAGACTTAAACAAAGCCATGGGCATGTTCCCCCCCAGAAGCCAGCTGGAGTGGAAGGAAAACAGGAAGAGCAGTAGGAGAGACAGTCATGGGGGTAGTGGGCTAGGGCGTAGGGCTTTGCAGGCCAGGAGAAGGACTTTAGGCATTTACCCTGGGTAAAGTGAGCCATCGCAGGGTTTTGAGCAGCAAAACAATATGATCCAGCTTATATTTTCTTTTTTTTTTTTTTTTTTTTTTTGGGGGGGGGGGCACGTTTTGGCCCAGGGCTGGGTTTGAACCTGCCACCTCTGGCATATGGGGCCAGCACCGTACTCCTTTGAGCCATAGTGCCACCCCAGCTTATATTTTCTAATGGATTCTACCAGCTGCTAGGTTAAGAATTTTCCAGTAAGGGCTTTTATAATAATCCAAGTTAGACATGATGGTGGTTGTACCAGGATAATTTCAAAGGAGGTGATTTGAAGCAGTCAGATCTGGATATAGAATCTCAAGCATGTTCTTCCAATGGTTTTGGTATGAGTTTAAGAAAAAGAAAGGAATCAATGATGATTTTTCAGTCCAAGCAACTGTAAAGATACATACAGAGTTGCCATCAACTGAAATGGAAAAGAATGAGCAAGTTGTGGATTTTATTTTAAATGTGTATTTTAAGAGGTCTATCAGCCTTCTAAGTGGAAATGCCAATAGACAGTTAAGTATAGAGAGAAAGGCCTGGATTAGAGATTAAAATTGAGGAATTGTTAGTATATGCATTAGTGGCTCTAAAGATGCTCTCCCCAGGCTAGCAGTATCTGTATGACCTTGGAACTTGTTACAAATGGAAATTCTAGGACTCTTCCCTCAGATCTCATGAATCAGAAATCTGTGTTTTAACAAGCCCTCCAGGGGATTCTCAGGACCACTGCTGTGGATCTTATTTAAAGTTCTGAAACTGGACCGAGAATGCCAAGAGAATGGGTGTAGACTGAGTCATTCCAGCATTAAGCAGGTGGAGAAATGAGGGGGAAGGAAAGTATGCAGAATCTAGAGTTCTAGAAACAAATGAAGAAAGTGTGTGGAGTGGGCCATGACCCATGGGGCACATGGCACTGACTAATGAGGGAAGGAATTCTCAGATTCCTCACTGGGGGACCTCAGTGGGGTATGAAGGACAAAGACCCCTGATTTAGATTAAGTTTAAGAGGGAATGAGAGGCCCAGATCAATGGCATATGCCTATTATAATCCTACCACTCTGGGAGGCCAAGGCCCAGCCTAAGCAAGAGCAAGACCCTGTCTCTAAACACAGCCAGGTATTGTGGCAAGCACCTGTAGTCCCAGCTACTTGGGAGGCTGACGCAAAAGAATCGCTTGAGCTCAAAAGTTTAAGGTTGCTGTTTAGGATTCTTTTGCTGAGGCAGAAGAATCTCTTGAGCTCAAAAGTGCCATGACACCATGGCACTCAACCCCAGGGCGACTGAGTGAGACTTTGTCTCAAAAAAAAGAAGGAATGGGAGGAATGACAACTTTTTCAAGGAGATTTGTTGCAAAGGGGACCAAAAAAATATGGTGATGGCTAGAAGGGGAATAGTATTTTTTGGTAGTTTTTATTTTTATGTAAATGCACAGAACATTTGCAAGTGGGTGGTGTAAGGTGATACATGAAGCTCAGAGCTAGGGGCCTGTAGGGAGTAGGAGAAGAAGATCTGGATATAGAATCTCAAGCATGTTCTTCCAATGGTAAATGCAGCAGCAGGCTAGCCCAGTGGTAGGAGGGCTACAAGAGAACAAGACACACTGCAGCGAAACTTTCTTCAGCAAAGAACGAGGTCCTAAGATAGGCTGGATATTTATTTCTAGGGATATTTGCTGGTAGCGACATTATTATCACCATGTTAAAGGCATTGCACACTGAGCATCATCACTGTGCTAGGGGTACCGTGGCAGGGTTTTGGGAGGTGAGGAGGGTGAAAGATGAGCACAGACTAAGGCTTATCCACGGCTTTATGGAGCTTGGAGTCGGGGAAACCAGTCCTGACCTGGGAGTATGGGGGTGGGATTTGTAGTAACCACCATGGAAAGGTACAAAGAACAAATTGAGATTTGTTCTGATACATTCAGGATAAATAGTGGGGGTAAGGGAACTGAGTGTTGCAATGAAGGAAGGGATGGGTGATTTGGACCCCTGCCCTCATCCCTAACTATTGGGTCAGATGGTCCGAGAGAGGCATAGTCTTTGCCTGATGTCCTGGTTCACTGTTTTTAACTCTTCACTTTGAAATAATTTTGGATTTATAGAGAAGTTGCAAAAGTAGTGCAGAGAGTGCTCATGTGTCACTTCACTCATCTTCCCCTAATAATGATCCTGGATATCTATAGTACAGTTAACAAAACTAGGACATTAACAACTGGTACCAGTCTGTTAACTAACCTACAGCCTTTATCCAGGTTACTTCAGTTTCCCACTGCTGTCCTCTCCCACTCCTACATCCCACATTGCATTTAGCTGCCACGTGTCCTTAGTCTCTTCCAGCACATAAACAGATGCTCAGCTCCTCCATCTTTCATGACCTTGGCACATATGGAAAAAGCTGGTCAGTTATTTTGTAAAATGTCCCTCAATTTGGGTTTGTCCCAAGGCTCACCTTGTCCATGTTTTTCCAAGATTAGACTGGCAAGAGCACCATGAAAGTGGCAGACCCTTCTCCATGCCTCGTATGAGGGGCATGTACTGTCCCTGTGTCTTATTCCTAGTGATGCTGCCTTTGGTCACTTGGTGAAGGTGGTGTCTTCCTGGTTTTCCATTGTAAATTTAAGGGTTTCCCCTTGTAATCAATAACTGTCTTGGGGGAGATACCTTGAGACTATACCTTTTACCCATCAACTTCAGCATCCGTTGGTGGATCTGGTCGGCAGCAGTTCTTCCTGAGGTGTTCTAATGGTAATTTTCTACTTCTTCCTTCTATATTTATTAATTGGAATGCTTCTGTAAGAATAAATCATTTCTCCTCTCCCATTAATTTATTTAGTTACTTTTATATTAGTGTAGACTCATGGATATATATAATATATACTATTCTCATGGGTTATAGCCAACACTATATTTATGTTGTTGTTCAAATTATTTCTGATTTGGCAATTTTAAGACCTCTTCTAGGTTGGCACTTGTGCCCTTTCAATGTGCCCTTATCCTTTTTCTTTTTGAGCACTTTTAAAATTTCTGGGCATTCTAGGCCAGGCGAGGTGGCTCATGCCTGTAATCCTAGCATTTTGGGAGCCCAAGGCGGGTAGATCACCTGAGCTCACAAGTTTAAGACCAGCCTGAGTCCAGAGCAAGGCCCCATCTCTAAAAATAGCTGGGCATTGTGGCGGGCACCTGTAGTCCCAGCTACTTGGGAGTCTGAGGCAAGAGATTTGCTTGAGCCCAAGAGTTTGAGGTTGTTGTGAGCTGTGACGCCATGGCACTTTACCAAGGGCGACAAAGTGAGACTCTGTCTCAAAAAAAAAAAAAAAAATTCTGAGCATTCAAAGATGTACTAGGCTCACCTTGTATTATCCCTGTATGATTTTCAGCCTTAGAATCAACCACTTTCCCAAGGAGCTCTTGTTTCTGTAACTGGATAATAGTGCTTAGCAACCAACATCTAAGCACTACATGTCTTCACTGCTTCTAGGCTCTCTGAATGGACAGAACTCAGAATATGTATACGTGCCACTAGTTCACCCTTGACTTTGATAGGAGAAGTTCCTTACTGGTGAGCAGCCCAGCCCCAGCACCCTAGTAGCACTTCATAGAGAGCAGGAAAGTGGGTATGCTTGGGGCTGCCTGAGAGAGAAGAGCCGGAGAATAGGTGGCTGCAAGGCCAAACCTGGAGTGTTTTAATCAGATCATTTTATCTTAGAGGGTTGGAGCCAGGCAGGCCTGAGCTGCTGAAACCACTCTTGCAAAAACTATATTGCTTGCCAAATTACTTAACTCTCAGAACCTGAGCTGCTTTCGTTATAACACAAGAAAATGCTTCTAACCTTAAAGGGGTCAAATAAACTATGTAAAGTGCCAGGTACATGAGGTGCTCAGTGAATGTTACTTATCTAGTGAGTTACTTTTAATTTCCATTAGTAAACAGATGTCTTATGGTTTTTGTTTTGTTTTTGGTTTTGTTTTGAGGGTTTTTTGTTGTTGATGTTGTTTTTGTTTGTTTGAGACAGAGTCTCACTCTGTCACCTGGGCTAGAGTGCCATGGTCTCAACTTAGCTCACAGCAACCTGCAACTCCTAGGCTCAAGTGATCCTCCTGCCTCAACCTTCCAAATAGCTGGGACTACAGGTGCGTACTACCATGCCCAACTAATTTTTCTATTTTTAGTAGAGACAGGGTCTTACTTTGCTCAGGCTGGTATCAAACTCTTGAGCTCAAGTGATCTTCCCACCTGGGCCTCCCAAAGTGCTAGGATTACAAGTGTGAGCCACTGAGCCCAGCTGGGGTTTTATTATTTTTATGTTTATTTTTGTTTTTGTTTGTGCTTTTGTTTTTGAGGTAGGATCTTAATCAGTCACAAAGGCTGCAGTGGGGTAAGAGGAGTACAGTGGCCACATCTTACCTCACTGGAGCCTTGAATTCCTGGGCTCAACTGATCCTCCCACCTCAGCCCGCCAAGTAGCTAGTGCTAGAGTTGTGCACATCATGCCCAGGTAATTATAAAATTTTTGGTAGAGGTAGGGTCTCACTATATGGCCCAGGCTTCTTTTGAAGTCTTCAAGCGATCCTACTACCTCAGCCTTCCTAAAATGCTGGGAATATAGGCATGAGCCACCATACCTCACCCCCAGTCTGTTTATTATCCCATGACCTACCGGCCTTGGTGGAATTTTTCAGGGACATTTATTTACTTCATAATATGTATGTCAGATAATACAAAGCAATACCAGTATAATTAACAATAATGTATTATCCACTTAAAAATTTAAGAGTGTATGTCTATAATCCTAGCACTCTGAGAGGCTGAAGTGGGTGGACTGCCTGAGCTCAAGAGTTCAAGATCAGCCTGAGCCAGAGCAAGAGCTAATCTCTAAAAACAGCCTGGTGTTGTGGCGGGCGCTTATAGTCCGAGCTACTTGGAGGTTGAAGCAAGAGAATCACTTGAGCCCAAGAGTTTGAAGTTGCTGTGAGTTATGATGCCGTGGCACTTTACCAAGGGTGACAATGAGAGATTCTGTCTCAAAAAATATAAAAATAAAAACAGAAAAATTAGCCAGGGATGGTTGTAGGTGCTTGTAGTCCTAGCTACTTGGGAGGCTAAGGCAGGACTATCACTTGAACCCAGGAGTTTGAGGTTGCTGTTAGCTAGGCTGACACCATTGCCCTCTACCCTGGGCAACAGAGTAAGACTTAAAAAAAAAATTAAGAGGGTAGAGCTCATGTTAAAGGTTATTACTTCAATAAAATAATTTTTTCTAAAAAAGGATGAATAACAGCTTAATACCATAAAATAAGAAGGCTGCTGTGGTGTCAGGAAGCTGCATTCCAGTTCAATCTGTTGTATTATTAACTATAACTTAAGTCACTTAACTTCTCTGAGCTGAAACGAGGGGCTAGGACTAAATAATCCTAAGGGCCCTTCCAGCTTTATATTACATCATACTTGCTTGAACTGGAAGTGCTTTTTTTTTTTTTTTTTTTTTTGAGATAGAGTCTCACTATGTAGCCCTGGGTCGTAGAATGCAGTGGCATCACAGCTCACAGCAACCTCAAACTCTTGGGCGATTCTTTTGTCTCAGCCTCCCAAATAGCTGAGACTACAGGCACCTGCCACAATACCCAGCTATTATTTGGTTGTAGTTGTCATTGTTGTTTGGCAGGCCCGGGGTGGATTCTAACCCACCAGCTCCAGTGTATATGGCTGGCACCCTAGGCGCTGAGCCTGAACTGGAAGTACTTTAGTGTTTGAAAATGAAACTCGACCACCAGCTCTCATGCACCTTGAAAACACAGAGTTTTCCCAGAGGCAGCCTATGTGTTCAGAAGAGCATCTTAGGAGCACAGCCCTGCCAGCAGGTGTCCCATTCTTTCCTAAGGAGAGAGCTGAAGTTTCAGGTGCCCATGGAATATCCTACTAAAGCAGCGGTTCTCAACCTGTGTGTTGAACTATATTAAAGGACCGTAGCATTAGGAAGATTGAGAACCACTATCCTAAGTGGATTGGCCAAAAACTGCAAATGTCTGGGGACTCCCAGACTGCCATCCAGCCCAGTGGTGTGGCTTGGGCTGCAGTAGGCTCACGGAGACAGGTAGTGAGTGTTGGGCTCGTTACTGGTGGGCAAGGGAGCACTTGATAATAAAGTTCACTCATGGACAGCAAGTTATATAGCTTTCCAAGCAGTGTGCACCCATCACTTTACTCCATCCACACCACAGTCCTGTGGTAGAGGTGGGGCAGAGGCGAGCCTTTCAGTCTCCTCTACCAGCAGAGGAATGCGTAGATAAGACAGGCAAAGTGTTCCGCACAAAAGTGAGGCTTGTAAGTGGGTAGTGGGGCCTGGGGCCCATGTCTCCTGACAGCTGGCCCGGCCATAGGCTCTGCGCAGTAGTGATTCCCAGCCAGCAGAACACTTCTGAGGCACCTAGGGGTTGGGGTTCATATGCCTAGGCCCCTCCTGGGAGCTTCAGGGCCTGAATCTTCAGGGGCAGGGCCAGGCCAGCAGCAGCTGTGAAAGATGCTCTTTCTGGTTCAGCATTCAAAGGGGTTTAAGCCCAAATGTGAGCATGAGGAAAAATGGGATTTTAAATGGAAGCTCAAAAATGTCCAGGTCTGATTTCCTTTGCTTTCTTTTAATCAGTTCCCTAAACACAGACTCAGTGCAGTATTTGAGCTCAAAGCAATGCTCTTAAGTCCAAGGGAAGTACTGATAAAAAGGAGACTTTTAGATCTAGAATCCAGTTTCTGCTGCTTTTTTTTTTTTTTGAGACAGACGCTCAAGCTGTTGCCCTGGGTAGAGTGCATGGCATCACAGCTCACAGCAACCTCCAACTCAGGCTCAAGTGATCTTCTTGCATTAGTTTTTCTATTTTTAGTAGAAACAAGGTCTCGCTTTTGCTTAGGCTGGTCTTGAACTCATAAGCTCAAGCAATCCACCCTCCTCGGCCTCCCATAGTTCTAGGATTACAGGCAATCTCACCCTGATGCTCAGGCTAGAGTGCGATGGTGTCATAGCTCATAGCAATCTGACACTCCTGGGGTCAAGCAATCCTCTCATCTCAGCCTTCCAGAATGCTGGGATTACAGGTGTGAGCTACTGCACTGGCCCAGTTTTCCACTGCTTTGTATTAGTGGACATTATTAGAGTAAGTGAATACTAGGTTTAGGTCCTGTGTTAATTCTGTTACTATCACATTCTTTCCATATCTATTTTTAGATATGAAGTCAATATCACATCTTGATATTATGCAAGCATATGTGGTAATTAAATAGGCAATACTGATTTCTACTTGAAGGTGTGTAAATGCATTGCTGCTGACCTCTGCTAACCGTGTTGGTGCAATTATGATGATGAATAGTCGCTGTGCCTAGTATTTTGCTTATGTGATCTTAATGCTCACGGCTCTGTGTGAGATGGGTAGTGGGATAAAATGTAAACTGTTGACAATAAAATCTTATCTCTCAGGCTCAGCCCCTATACCTCAGTGGCTAGAGCGCCAGCCACATACACCATAGCTGGCAGGTTCAAACCCAGCCTGGGGCTGCCAAATAACAATGACAACTATAGCCAAAAAATAGCCGGCGTTGTGGCAGGCACCTGTAGTCCCAGCAACTTGGGAGGCTGAGGAAAGAGAATCGCTTAAGCCCAAGAGTTTGAGGTTACTGTGAGCTGTGACACCAAGGCCCTCTATCGAGGGCAACAAAGTGAAATGCTGTCTCAAAAAAAAAAAAAAATCTCTCTCTCAAAGTTTTTGTAATGATAAGTGACTTGACTCCACCAGCATGGCACTAATGCCTGGTTCCCAAGACTACTCCCAGACATGATGTCACACTCAGAGGGCTCACAGGACTTGACATACGGTTATACTTATAGCTCTGATATAGTGCAGCAGAAGCAAGATTAGCAAAGGGAGCAGTGCCTGGGGAAAAGGTGCACAGGAAACCAGGCGCTGGTCTCCCAGTAGCATCACACAGGGCACACTTCATTTCTCCAGTGTCAAGTTGTGTAAAATGTTGCCAATTGCGTAAGCTCATTAGAGACTCCACACCCAGGGTTTTCACTGGGGGCTGGTCATGTAGGCACCCTCTGCCTAGCACATACCATAATTCCAGAGTCACAGAAGGAAAGCAGGTGTTCATCATGAACCAGTCAGCCATCCTATCAGTTAGGATGGTTGGAATCATCTCAACATCCACGTTCTCAGATGCCGGCCATGGGCCAACCTCATAAGCAGAACTTTCTGAGGAGGGTGGTCTCAGACCTGCCACAATAACTGTCTTCTTTACAGTACTCAGTTTGTTTCCTTTTTGATTTTGAGAGATGGGAAGGCTGAATCTTACAGAGGTGAGTGGCCTTTTCAATAGCTAACGGGTAGCCAGGCCTACATCTGGCATCCTTGGAAGACCCTGAGAAAAATCTCACAGAGCCAGAAGACCTTCTGGAGTTGCCTTGTCCAGTGTAACTTTCCTTGGTGACGGAATGTTCTATCCAATTCAGTAGCTACTGAGCTCACATGACTACTGAGTTTTGAAATGTGGCTGGTGCCACCAAACAGGTGAATTTTAAATTTTATGTATTTTTTAATTCATTGAAAGTTAAATAGGCCTGGCACAGTGGCCCATGCCTGTAACAGCAGCACTTTCGGAGGCTAAGGTGAAAGGACCATAGGAGGCCAAGAATTCAAGACTAGCCTGGGGAACATAGTGAGACCTCATCTCTACAAAAAGTAGACATATCAGCTGGGCTTGGTGCCTGTAGTCCGAGCTACTCAGGAGGCTGACATAAGAGGATCACTTCAGCCCAGGAGTTTGAGGTTTTACAGTCCTGCACTTCAGCATAGATGACAGAGTGAGGCCCTGTCTCTAATAAATAAATAAATAAAATTCAAATAGCTACATGGAGCTAGTGTCTGCCATCCTGACAGTGCAGTTCTGTGCTATAATACACTGTATATTTTTCCTCTTGTGGAAAGCAGGTAGAATAAATAGACTTTTGGGGGGCTCTTATTCTGTGCTAAGGAAAGCATTGGTCTACGTGTTCCTGTCCATGGATGTCTTTGTGTGTGTGCAACAGGGAAAATAACATGCCATGTCTGCAAATTCCCTGTAAAAAGCCCCTTTCCATTTAGAAATTATGCTTGCTTGGTTTCATTGTTGTTAAAGAAAAGGAAGAACTTGCCCCTCCTAATGCTAATGTGGACCCTGCAGAGGATTCTGGGTCTGTCCTGGTGAAGCAGCCCCACAGCACTCAGCAACCACTCTGGGGAGCTGAACCTGCACGGCCAGTTCTTGGACAGGGTGTGGAGAGGTGGGTGTGTCTAGGTCAGGGCTGACTGTCCACTTTCTTGCATCTTCTCTGTTTTTGGATGAGGTGCCCTAAGTAGCCAGAGAGCCATTAGCCTCAAGAAGACAGAGACTTCAAGAACCTATAGAATCAGAGAAGTGGGCCTCACTCCTGTGTTCACCCTAGCCCCCGGGGTGAGGGGTGCCACCATCGCAGCTTGGCAGTGGGTCCAGGAAAGGCCCAGGAGAGCCAGTGTGTTGGGATGAGGAGGCTGGAGGAGCAGCACAGGGGTGGTGCACACCAGCCTCAGAGCCAAGAACCGCATTTGGCTTCCTGGTTTCCACACTCTAGGAAAGTTACTGAAGGTCACTGAACCTTAGTTCCTCATCTGCACTATGGAAAAATTACTGGAAAATTAAGATAAATTAATATTGGCTGCTGCCTCTAAGGCTGATTACCTTCGCTGCTGATGACAAAAAAAAACATACAAGGTGAGAACTGACTTTGCCACTGACCAGGTGCCCCTTCATTCCAGCAATTCCCTTTCTGTTTGATGTCGGTGAACATCACCCGAATTGCCATTCAGGCCTTGAGAGAGGAGTGTCTGTCTAGGTAAGTCCCCAGCTGCTAGCTGATCAGAGTGGCCCAGCAGAGCCTGGCTGGTTCTCACTCCTGCCTAGTTCTCCACAGCACTGCTCCTCCCCTGCTGACTCCTAGAGGGCCTGGGCAAAGTCTCACACTCCGGCCTCCCCTGCACATCTCCTCTCCACCGCTGACTGCAGACGCAAGGCTGCATGGGGAATGGCGGGGGCATCCTGGCTTTGAGCTGGCTTCCCTGGGGGAATGGGAAGGGAGGGCAGGAGAGAACCCAGGTGTCAGCCCCGGTCATTCGCTAAGCAGATCACCTCCTTTGTCCCGTAGGGAGTGTAATCGGCAGCAGAAGGTCATCCCGGTAGTGAACAGCTTCTATGCAGCCACTTTCCTCCACCTCGCACATGTCTGGAGGACAGAGCAGAAGACCATCTCTGACTCGGGCTTTGTCCTCAAAGGTGTGTTCTCCCTTCCTGGGAGGCCAAGCATCCTGCATACCAGTGTGCCAGCTCCAGAAACCCCAGGGTGGCTGCAAGACTGGTTTTGGGCATAGTTTCCCCCACCTTCATTCATATTCTCTCAAATCCCAGTTTGCCCAGGTCTTCCTAAGCTTACCCTCTAGAGCCTGCTAGTCTCCTTTCTCTGCCCCACCTCTCCTCTCTCTTTTTTTGAGACAGAGCCTCAAGCTGTCACCCCAGGTAGAGTGCCATGGCGTCACAGCTCATAGCAACCTCAAACTCTGGGGCCTAAGCAATTCTTTTGCCTCAGCCTCCCAAGTAGCTGGGACTATAGGAGCCCACTACAATACCCGGCTATTTTCTTTTGTTTGTTTCAGTTGTCATTGTTTTTTTTAGCTGGCCCTGGCCGGGTTCGAACCTGCCAGCCTCAGTGTATGTGGCTGGTGCCCTGTCCACTGAGCTATGAGCACCACCCCACCTTTCCTCCCTTTCAGGTAGTTTTTTGTTTTGTTTTGTTTTGTTTTTGAGACAGAGTCTCAAGCTGTCGCCCTGGATAGAGTGTGTCATAGCTCACAGCAACCTTCAACTCGGGCTCAAGCCATCCTCTTGCCTCAATTTTTCTATTTTTAGTAGAGAGGGGGTCTTGCTTTTGTTCAGGCTGGTCTTGAATTCGTGAGCTCAAGCAATCCACCTGTCTCAGCCTCCCAGAGTGCTGGGATTACAGGCATGAGTCACCGTGCCTAGCCTCCCTTTCAGGTCTTATATCTCTCACGGGCATATTTTCTGAATCCAAAATTGGAAGCTGGGTTAGTGGTTATCCTGGACCAGGTAGCATATGTAGTCCCTGTGGCTATATCTCCTTCCTTGGCCTCCACTCTGGGGATCTTTCCATGTTAGAATATTCCGTCACCTTTCTTTCTGTAGGATAGGGGTGGCGTGCTCCCTAGAGCTGCTAAGCTTGAGGCCCTGATGATTCTGCCATCTAAAGCCTCCTCAAGCCTTCTTTCCCCAATCCTCTCTGTTCCAGACTTGGAAATGTTAGCCAAGAAGAGCCCACAGCGGCTGTTTAAAACCCTGGAGACCTACTTGGCTGGAGTGTCAAAAGGACAGACCTCCTTGTTGGCAGCACAGAAGTACTATGGGCCACAAGCTCCTTACTCCAAGGATCTCACCTTTACAGGTGTTTGTGACCTGCAACCTCACTCATCCGAAAGCACATGGCTGATCTGACCACCCCGAGACTGACTTAAGGGATGGGCTGCACCAGCTGGACTTACAGAGGTGCACAGCAAACCGTGTCAGGGGCACCCTGGCTGCACCACGCCCCTTTCTGTCTCAGCAGCAGGATGCAAGAATCCTACTGCTTCTGGGTCTGGTTGGAGAAAGCTAAGTGTCCTCAGCTCACCGGCATGAGTCATTGGTGTGGGTAGGCTTGACCCATACCTCAGACCTGTCTCCAGAGCGAGAAAAATCTTGCCTTACTCTCAGCTGAGTGCAGTCTCCAGGGTTGAGACTTCCCAGTTATCTCAATGGGAATGAATGGATAATGATGTGGGACAGCCCACATGCCCATGTGGGAAGGAGATGCTGAGGTACAGGCAGCCAGAATTCTGATTCCAAGGCAGCAGGGCGTAGGGGCCAGGTGTCTGTGGTTAGGACTGGAAGGCGACAGCAGGGGCAGCTGCTGACCTGGGGCAGCATAACCTAGACCAAGCTGCCTGAGACCTCAGTTGCAGGGAGGGATTCCTCTCCCCCACCCACCAGGCAGTGTCAGGGCCTTCACTTACCCCACCCTCCTTTCCATTGCTTACCATCTAGAAATGGGCATTTGGCTAGGCATGTCCCATGGCTGCCTCCCACAAGCTGGGACTCCCACTTGTAGAGGCTATGTGCATCCCTGGCCTGGCAGCAGGCAGGAGGAATTGCACACACCAGCAGTTTTTGACTTAAAAGAATTGTTCTAGTTTATGGTCTCAAGTGTTTTCTTCCAAGACAAGTCTTGGCACCTTCCTGTGACCCTGCTGTTCTGGAGCCTGGTTAGAGCCAGACTCACCAGCAGAAGGCCCAGTGTGTGGGTGTGGGGGGTGTTCCATCCTAATCATGAGCTCAGGAGAGACAAGGCTGCCTGTGCCCTGACCAGGCACCTGCTCAGTTGCCAGGATGCCCATCCTCACCTTGGCTACACTTGTGAGCTCTAACCAGAGGATGAGATAACCCTGGCACTTGTTAAGACTGACTGGTCTCCACATCTCAACTGGTCTCTCCTTCTGGGGAAGCTGGCACTCTTGTTCTTTTCTCAAAAAGGCCTCTAGGCAGTGCCTGTGGCTCAGTGAGTAGGGCGCCAGCCCCATATACCAAGGGTGGCGGGATCAAACCCGGCCCCGGCCAAACTGCAACAACAACAACAACAAAAAAAAAAAAACAGGCCTCTAGGCCAGGGTTCCTGAGCTGGGGAGTAGGAGGCAGGCAAGAGCTCACTGTGCCACTTTCGGTCCTCTGGACTCCCTAAGTACAGATATAGAACATAGTCTAGTCCCCGCAGGCCTGTCCAAGTCTGACCCACTGGGGGAAGGGGGTGTGTCACAGAGGAGACAATAGATAGTCACCCAGGCATGGAAGGGAGCTCCTGGACTGTGGTTAGCAGGATGCCTCAAGGGTGGGGCTGGTACCAAACCCTGCAGTTTGCCTTGTGTCATCTCTGCCTGACCTGAACTAATCTTCATTCTTGTTACTTTCTCCCTACTGGTCCTCAGCTGACCAACAGAGATGGCAGAGAGGTTACCAGGCATGGTGGGGGAGAACACAGCTGAGCCTCCACTTTGGAGTATCAGCTTCTCTCCCTCCTTTTTACCCACTCTGGGACTGTGGGGCTAATTCTCCAGACTGACTGCAGGTGCTCAGCCCCTAGCACACCCAGAGACCAGTCCACATGGGGAGCCCCTACCTGGAGGGGAACACTGTGCCCTTACTAGGCCCTTTCTTCCCACCTCACACCAATGTAATGCTCTGCAGATGAGAGTGCTCACAATTTTACACCTTGGTACGCAGCAATAACATAATCTAGGTATTTTTAAGTTGCAGTTCTGTTGATGGACTGACATAGGGGGTGTCTGAATTATCTGAAGGTAAATGCAAAGATCGTAATCTGTATATTTGTCTTGGAAGACGACTTGGGCCTTTTTTTTTTTTTTCCTATTGAGATAGAGTCTTATTCTGCTGCCTGGGTTGGAGTTTAGTGACATGATCATATCTCACAGTTTCAACTAACATCAAATTCCTGGCCTCAAATGATCCTCTTGCCTCAGCCTCCCAAGTAGCTAGGACTATAAATACATACCTGGTTTCATTTTTTTTTTTTTTTTTTTTTTGAAGTTTTTGGCCAGGGCTGGGTTTGAACCCGCCACCTCCAGCATATGGGGCTGGCGCCCTACTCCTTTGAGCCACAGGCACTGCCCTGGTTTAATTTTTTTGTTTGTTTTGAGACAGCCTCAGCATCCCAAGTAGCTAGGGCTATTAAGTACATACCTGGTTTAATTTTTTTTTTTTTTTTTGTCGCCCGTGGTAGAGTGCCATGGCATCATAGCTCATAGCAACCTCAAACTCTTGGGCTCAGGCGATTCTTTTGCCTCAACCTCTTAAGTAGCTGGGACTACAGGTGCCCACAACAACACCCAGCTAGTTTTTAGAGATGGGGTTGGGCAGCGCCTGTGGCTCAGTGAGTCGGGCACTGGTTCCGTATACCGAGGGTGGCGGGTTCAAACCCAGCCCTGGCCAAACTACAACAAAAGAAATAGCTGGGCATTGTGGTGGGTGCCTGTAGTCCCAGCTACTAGGCTGAGGACTCTTGCCTACACTGAGGCAAGAGAATCACCTAAGCCCAAGAGCTGGAGGTTGCTGTGAGCTGTGACACCACGACACTACCGAGAGTGACAAAGTGAGACTGTCTCTAAAAAAGAGAGAGAGAGATGGGGTCTTGCTCTTACTTAGGCTGGTGTCAAACCCATGAGTGAACTCAGGCAATCCACCCGCCTTTGCCTCTGAGCCACCCTGTCTGGCTCTCCAGCTAATTTTTAAAAAATTATTTTGTAAAGACAGAGTCTCACTATATTGTCCAGGCTGATGTTGAACTCCTCTCCTCAAGCAATCCTCCCACCTCTGCCCCTCAAAGTGGTGGGATTACAGGAGTAAGCCATCACACCTGGCGGGGCCTAGGCCTTTCATGGGAGACTTAAAATATTCCATAACTCCAAAAATTTTGTTAGAACCACTGACTTAGTACAGCCTTTACTTTCTCATTTATTTATTTATTTATTTTTGAGATAGAGTCTCACCCTATAGCCCCAGGCTAGAATACCATGGTGTCATAGCTCACAGCAACCTCAAATGGGCTCAAGCGATTCTCCTGCCTCAGCTTCCTGAGTACCGGGGACTATAAGAACCCAGCATAATGCCCAGCTAGTAGAGATGGGGTCTCATTCTTGCTCAGGCTTGTCTCAAACTCCTGAGCTCAAGCATTCCACCTGCCGCAGCCTCCCAGAGTACTAGGATTACAGGCATGAGCCACTGCCCCCAGCCCTCTCGCCCCTTTTAAAAACCATCCTGGTACCTGTTCTTCAGGTAGAGGCTTCGAAATTCATGTAGAGGGGGAAGACAGGCAGAGCCACAGGGGATCTGATTTCTCTATGCTTCTTGGCACAAAATCAGCAAGATGAACTTGATCAGAATTTCTGTTTTTGTTTGTGATAGAAGAGTCCAGGTTCCAGTGCTCACTAACCACGTAGCCCATAGAACCCAAGGGCAAGGGTCAATCAGGGCAGCTGCATGTGGGCTCCTAACGTACACAGGCCCCTCCCAGCCTCTGGCTCAGGCCTACACAGGCTCATCCCTTCTCTTGGCCCCCCATGTCATGGTCTCCAGGATGAGACTTCTTGGCTACTGCATTCTCCCTGCTATTAAGCTCTCTCACCTCTGATATTTCACTACCATATTACATAAGAGAATGAGCTTAGGTCTACACAAGGAAAAGCAGCTTGTCTAGGATCAAACAGGTTCAGGGTGAGAACAAGACTCCCCACACTAGCCCAGCATTTCTCCCACATTGGCTTTGGAAGCATCAGCCAAACACACAATGCAATGCATCTGTGAAGTGACAGGCCAGGCTCTGTATAGTCATGAAAGGTCGTTCTCTTACTCAGCAATGATCTGTCATTTGAAGCTGTTGCCTTGCAGTGGTTTATTAGGGCATTTGAAGAAACTCTGCTTAGGCATAGCTACATCCCAAACCTGTTGCCACAACCTTCTCCCAGCTGGGAACTGAGCTGGGAAGAAAGTGATCCTGAAGCCTGGCACTGTGCCACCTCCCTACTGGGTTCACAACAGTACCTGCCAGCCCTGCTAGGACTCCTCAATCATGCAAAGCAGCTCTGGCTCCTAGGAGACTGTGGAATTGTCATCTGTGTCCTATTCAGCCCCCAGCATAGGGATGAACCCAGGTGAATAGGTGGGACATTGAGCATCAGCCCAGGGAGGGCTGGGGAAAGCACTTGTCTCCTTTATTGAACATCCACAGGGATCCCTCAGCAATGCCCAGGCAGCTAGAGGAGGAAAAAGCAGGAGGCGGGTTGGGGGAGTAGCAAGCAGGGAGACGCCCACCCTCATTTCCAGTCCTTGAAGAATTGCTTGAAGATGGGACTCTCACGGCCCTGGGGCAGAATCTCCACCTGCAAGGACAGCGGAGGAGTAGCCTGGTTTACAAGATTGCCAAGAAGGACAGAGAGAGCCAGTCTCCTGAGTAGCTGGGATCACAATGCCCAGCTAGTTTTTTATTTTTATAGTGTTTGGCTGGAGCCAAGTTTGAACCCGCCACCTCCAATATATGGGGCTGGTGCCTTACTCCTTGAGACACAAGAGCCACCTAGTTTTTTATTTTTAATAGAGATGGGGGTCTCACTCTTGTTTAGGCTGGTCTCAAACTCCTCAGCTCAAGTGCACCACCTGCCTCAGCCTCCCAGAGTGTTAGGATTATAGGTGCCCGGCCTAGAATGACTTACAGAGCTACGAAGCTGGAGGCAGGGGTGGCACCAACCAAAGATAGTGGCCCAGAGGAGGAGAACAGCTGTCTAGTTCTGACTAAGGCAGTGCTGCTCAATGTCTTCTGAAAATAGTATGTATGCATCTTTAAATTCTGAAAATTGAGAAGGGCTTTCCACTAGATGGGTCTGAGAGAAAGGCCTGATTGTTCCTGCCAGGGCTCACGGCTCTTCTACCCTCACTGACTAGTCTGAGGAATGGGAGGCCACAGAAAGAGCCCAAGAGGGAGGTCAGGGGCATGGATATCTCCTCACCTGAGTTTTTGGGGCATATTGCATGCGGGAGATGAAGCCCTCGGCCACTTGGAGGGCTGCCTGCCGCTCCTTCTCATTTGCTTTTCGTCCTGGATCATAGGAGGGAAAGTTTTAAAAAGTGCAGAGGCCCCCACTCCATTTTTCTTGAGGGAAATTAAGGGGGCCCACAGAATAGCTGGCAATTTTAAAAATAAATGTACCAAGAGGTCCCAAGAATGGTGAGGGACACTTTGGAGGTAGGAGTCAGCCCCTTAAGACTTTTTCCAAATTGGCAGCACCAAGCTAGATGAAAACTCTCTGCCTAGGTCTGATCACCAAAACCTTCTCTGACAGAGGCCCCAGTGACATTTCAGAGAGAGAAAATGGGTGTTTTCGTTAGCATCAAACTCTTGAGCACAGGGGCCCCCCCTTCCCACCAGAACCCTTCGCCTCTTCAGTCCATAATTATACTGATACCAAGCTTTTTTTTTTTTAACTAAATAGGACAAAGGGTGCAATTTATCATGGAGGTGAACTTAACTCCCATAATGCCAGCAAGCCTATGCTGTCCAAATGGTTACACTAACAAAGCCCTTATAAAAATGAAGATCCCACATAATCCATTCACTTGTACAGGCAGTCCAGTGAGCACAACCTGTGCTCCAGTTCCAGGCATTTTTCCAAAGAAATAATGCTGCAATGGGTGGTTGGCTGTCTCCCTGGACTATAAAAATCCTATGAGCTGTGATGCATCCAAAATTAATATGCTGTATTAATATGCTGATGTACAGCATCAGCTGCACCCCTACCCATGAGATAGTTCTCTTCCTGGCCCCCAAGTTTCCCATTTCTTTCCATATTTGGTTGGGGTTGTATCCACTTCTGGGGACCTCTGGGGACCCCTGTCTGCTTAGCATTGGCTCCAACAGGCAGGAAAAGGCAGCTCCAGCAGCACCTGGCTCTCTTCCCACTCTACCCCTTAGAGACCTGGTGCAACCTGCTCCATGCCCCTACACCTCCCTCCTGAGTTTAGGAGCCCATCATATGAATTGCCTGGTAGCTGCTATCCATAGACACTCTGTCTTCCTGACCAGGCTGAGGGCTAGCAACTTCTTGGCCTTGGTTGACTTGACCTCACAACTATTTATTGAGCAAATGGTATTTCTGTCAAGATCCTACAGAAACTCAGAGCAAGTTTGTTTCGTTTGCAAATAGTCAAACCAACTAAACAGGCTTTTGCACAACAGTGTTTCTATTCAAGAAGATATAATCTTTTGGAAAAACAAGTTCTACAAGTTTACCACCCACTGCATAAAGTGATATTTAATTTATCTGAAAGTTATCTTTATCACACTTCATGGCAGAAGCCCAAGATCAGGGGTCCCAACAGCTTTGGAGGCCTAGGAATGGTCTGGGACAGTGGTTCTCAAAGTGTGGTCCCTAGAACCAACAGTTTAGGCATCCCTCAGAAGCTTGTTAGAAATGCATGTTCTTGGCCTCACCCCAAACCTAATAACCTAGAATCTCATGAGATTGAGGCCTAGCAATCTGTTCAAACCGGTCTTGGCAGGATTCTGAGATTTTTCTGTCTGTTAAGAGCCATAGGCTAGAACTTAGGGAATGGGAAGAGCAAAGAGAAACCTCCCCATCCCCCCCCCCCCCAACCCCACCTGGAGCATGCATGTTCTCTGAGGCCATCTTTTGTAAGCATGGGGCAGGCTGAGCCCAGCAGTGAGGGGCCAGAGCAGCTGCAAACATCTCAGGCTGATGTGGAAGAACCATACATACCCTTCCAGATGTAGATCTTGCCACAGAGCCCATTGTCCAGCACGAAACAGTCGTCAGGTATCAGCAGCTCGAGGGCAAAAGGGCTAGAGTCGGCCACCTTGGTGAGGTTCATCTGTCCAGTGGCATCAGATACCTGGAGGGGAAGGGCAGTACTGGATCTCACATGCCTCCCACACACCACAGCCCAGGACCACCTCCCTAGATCCCTCCTACTCTGCCCCCTGCCCACTGTCCAGACCCTGAAAAGCAAATCTGAGGCAGCCCATCCCCCTTCCCAGCACCCTCAGTCCCAACAGCATAGAGGCTCTGAGTCCATTTAGAATTAAATGGACTCCAAATTATAAGGGCATACAATCTAAAAAAGTAAAGTTCAGCATTGGTGTCAAAGCTTCAAAGGAATGGGCTGGTGGTGAAGTGCCATGTATCTCCTCCATGGGGGCTTGCCATCCGCCCACTTCCCATCCTCCTCTCCTCTAAGCCCTGCGTAAACTTCGCTGGTTCTGGCTCAACCTTCCCACTGCCTTCTCCTTCCCTTCAGTTCTTCATGCCCCCAGCTGTGCTGGGCAGGCTCCTACCATCCTCCACCTGGGCCCAGGACAGGCCTGGGGTGCCCACCTTATACAGAGCTGCGGCCTGGGCATTTGTCTGGTCAGCTGTGAGGTCTTCCTCAGGATTACCCTCCTTCAGAGCAGGCTTGGGGCCTAGGACCTGCAAGTGCCAGAGCAGGCCAAGTTTACAGGTATCCCTGCCTGAGAACTCCCCAACCCATCACGCCTAGTGCTCTGTCCTGCACTAGAGCACCCAGCAGAGATGAGTGAGGTCTGGGTCCTGCCTGCCCCACCAGCAGGGCTGTTCAGCCCTGAGGACACTCTACCCAGAGGGGGCACCCTGTGAGCTAGGCATAGCCCTGGGCAGTGCCCTGGCTCTCCCTGCTACCCTCCACCAGCCACCCTCATGACCCAACTCATCATTGGCTCTCTCAGCTACTTCCAAGCAGAGTCTGCCAACTGCCCACTCTAATGTCCTCCAACCTGGATCATTTCGGCGGGCTCTTCCCCATCAGTGACAATCTCCACCTGGGCCTTGCCCTGTCTCTCACTGTCCCGGATGGCCAGCGCCAGGTCCCTCGCCTTGTTGCGCTCCAGGATGTTGGACTTTCCACCACACCAGGCAAAGATGTTCTGAAGGGGAGCAGGGGGGCAGGTCAGAGTCAGCTGCCTGCCACCTACCTGCCTCTGCTCAGGGGATGGGCCCCTAGTTCTCTCTTCTCTGAAAACTGTTCCCTGAGACAGGACAATTAGGAAGGCAGGTCACACTGCAGTGAGCTCTCTGAGAATGGCAATGACAGCACTCTGCAATATCTCTCTGCCCACCTGCCACCTGTTTTATTTCTCTCCACAACACACATCCCCTTATATTTAATGTCTTTTGCTTAGAGCCTATCTCCCTTGACTAGAAATAAGCTTCATTGGGGCATGATGGTTTTGTTTGGCTTTGTTCACTGCTAAAACAGAGCCTGGCAAGTATTTAGGCACAAAATAAATATTTACTGAATGGGTGAGTGGATGAGTGGTGTCCTGGAGCTCAGCATCTCATATTCCCACCTACAGCCCTGCTAAGCAGAGCCCTCATCACCTCTGCTGACCTGGCAATAGCAAGGTCTGTTTACTGGTTTGCTGCCTCATCTCACAGCTAGTCCTCCTTACAAACAGCTCCTGGATTGATCTTCCTGACTGAACTCTTTAGCACCACAAGATTTGGTCCACTCTCCAGGCAGACATGCAATTTCATGTCCTGGGGCTCCACCCTCCTCAGCAATTTCACTCCCCCTGCTCCTGGTCCCACTTGACATGAACGTCTGCACTCCTCCCCACCTTGGTGCCTCTGCTCACCTGCTCTCTGCCTGGAATGGCATTTCCCGTCTGTACCTTCCTAGGACAACTGGCTTCGGCTCAGGCTACGGAGTCCCTCTCTCTCTGCTCTAAGGTCCCCCAGCACCTAGCTGCTGCCCACCTTAAAGCCCTCATCACATCCCACCATGGGCTATGGAAAGTGACCAGCCCATGTTGGCTGCCTCCCCAGGATGAGCTTTTATGGTCCCTGTACTGGCTCAGAGAAGGCACCATAGATCAACTGAATGAACAGATAAGTGAACAAATTAATGAATGGTCTGGCAGGCTGCTAACTCCCAACAACAAAGGCTTCTGAGAGGACAGACTAAGCTCCAGAGTTTTAGAGGCAATGAATGGTTAGACATCAGAGGAAGCCAGGTTTCTGTCCTTATAAACAAGGATTTTTTTAATGGCCCAGTGTTCCTTCTTAGAATGGACTTACAGCTCCTCGGCCTCCCTCTTTTCTGGCCTCCGGGTCCCCACCTTTTTGTAGGATGGAGCTAATACAGAATGCTCAGTCTGGCTGGCCTGCCCACCTGGCCCAGGTCCAGGATGAAGCAGTCCCCGGTGTTGAAGCTGTCCCAGCTCAGCGCCCGCTCAGTGGCACGGATGTTCTTCTTCCCCTTCACCTGGTAGAGTTTCTTGATAGTTGCTGGGGTGCCTGGAGAGGTCTTGTGAAAGGCTGACTCCACGCCACCTTCCTGCAGCCCAGATGGACTATCTGAGTGGAATGGCAGGGGGCCCAGAGCCCTCTGTTCCTCATCCCAGGAAGAAAGATGGGGACCCATCCCTGAGGGCACCCAGACCTTCCACAGGTTAAGAACTAGCTGGAAGGTGGGCTGCCTGTGAGAGAAGCCGCAGGGTAGCAGTGCCTGGAGGTGGGGCTGACCTGGTACTTGAGGCCACGTGGGAAGTAGCTCATGAAGAGGTCGGACTCATTGCCCTGCACCTCACGGTGCTGCACAGGCCGCTCCCCAAGCAGGGTGTTGAGGTGCACGGCCAGCACTGCGCAGGCCCCCTGCTCATCCCGGGATGACTGCTGGCCTAGGATGGGTGGAAGGTGTCAGAGCAAGACCCTTGAGACCCATGCCATCCCCCACCCCTGCCCTGGGCCAGACCCCTACCCATCCCAACCCCTTCACCTATCCACAGGTGCAGGTGGGAGAGCTCTTCTGGGCCATTGTGCAGCACCAGGTAGGAGTCCCCCGAGAAAAAGATGCCCTGGTTCTCTTGTGGTACAGGCACTGGTTTCAGCTTCTCCACCCGCCACACGTGCAGGCCGGGAGCTTGCACTGAGGCTGGGAATGGAGAGCCGCTAGAGGAAAGGAAAGGGTTAGTGGTAGCCTCATGGGCACCAGCACAGAGACTGGGGCAGGCCTGGGGACCGATGTCTGGGGATGAGGAGAGGAGCAAGGAGGGGCAGTCCTTGGATGTGCAGAAGGGAAAGACAAAAAAGAAGATGGAGTTCTCAGCCTACCTCTGCGGGATGGGTGTGTACATGCTGTTTCCAGATCTGGAAAGACAGGAGAAGCCATTATTACTGTCAATGCCATAACAACCACCTCTCACATTGGTCTGGGGGCAAATACTTTCAAATTTATCAACTACTTCATCTTCAGGAGCCCAAGAAGAGATGATCCGTGTTCCATTATGTAGGCAAGGAAAACAAGGCTCAGAGAGTCCAGGTCCAAAGCCAGACAGCTACTGGGTGGCTCACCAGAAACCAGGTCTCTGACCCCTGGGCCAGTGTATTCCCCCTGCTATGACCTCTCAGCAACACCTCTTCCTGCTTCAGATGCTCTAACTCTGGGTATTGCATAAGGTATTTAAGTCAATGACTTAAGCCACACACCCACACACACACCACCACATTATACAGAAAAACAAATGAAATCCAAAATAATCAGAAGAAAATAAATAACAAAGATAAGAGCAGATATTAATAAATAGGAAACAAAAACAGGAGAGAAAAGCAATGAAGCTGATTTATTAAAAATAGGCTTGGCACCCATAGCACAGTGGTTATGATGCCAGCCACATACACCACCTACAATCCCAGCATTCTTGGAGGCCAAGGCAGGTGGATTGCCTGAGCTCACAGGTTCAAGACCAGCCTGAGCAAGAGCGAGACCCAGTCCCTTAAAAAAGTAGCTGGGTGTTGTAATAGGTGCCTGTAGTCCCTGCTACTCGGGAGACTGAGGAATCATAACTTGGTGTCATCATAACTCACAGCAATTTCAAACACTTGGGTTCAAGAGATCCCTTTTGCCTCAGCCTCCCAAGTAGCTGGGACTACAGGCCTGTACCACCACGCCAGGATATCTTTTTTCTTTTTAGTAGAGACAGAGTCTTGCTCTTGCTCTTGCTAAGGGCTCTTGCTCTTGCTCTTGCTAAGAGCTGCTCAAGGGGATCCACCTGAGCTCAAGGGAATCCATCAGCCTTGGCCTCCCAGAGTAGAGTGCTAGGATTATAGGCGTGAGCTCCTGCAACCTGGCCTCTTTTTAAAATTTCAGAAAATGCAGCAGATATGGCTTCGCTGTCTCTTTCATAGATCTGCATCACTAGGGAGTTTCTTTGTTTGGCTTAAAATGCAGAGACCCACATAACCAGCAAGCACTTCATACATAATCCAATTCGTGCTGTGCATCCATCCACACAGCATTTGATAAGGCCAGCCCCAGTGGTGTAGGGTAAGGGCTGGGAATATGAGGGTGAAACATGCAAGGTGGCACCAGAGGAAAATTCTTGGGGGAGGCAGGGGCAATAGGAGGGCAGAAGGGAAAGTGCAATCTTAGGGAGATGAAAGCAGAGCAGATGATGTTGAGTCTGAGTAGGAAACAAAGAGGGAGGGGTCGAATGCAAGGAAAATGGACGTAATGTGCCATGTGGACTATGACTTTCTTTTTCCTTTCTCAACCTCCAAAATAGTGGAAGGCATTTTTTGCCATCATACTTCCGGAAGTGGGGAGGCAATGAGGGGATGTTTGGGGAAGGAAACCTTAATGTTTCTCCATCCCACAGATCACATGTTGTGCCCACATCCCCTGCCAGAGGCAGCCCAGCCTGTGACTCAGGTCTGAAGTGGTAAGGTGGCCACCCCCAACTCACACCAGCAGGCAGAGCCCAAGAATGGCAGCCACTGAGTAAGCCAATTGTCAGCTTTACTGCTTTTCATTCTGTGTTACTGAAATGAGAGCTCAGGACCTAACTCAAAATCAAGCAGCCCACATGCCGAGGCTGCAAGTCTCAGCCTCTGCAGGGTTTAATGAAAGGGGTTTGGCTGCCTGCACCTCATCACTCTGGCTGCCAGTTAGAACTACCTTGGGCCGTACAAAAACATAGGTGCCAACAAAGACTTTTTGCTTAGCTGTATTTAATCAGGCTTCTGAACCTCCCAGGCCCATCTGTAAACTTCCTTGTAAAATCCAGTCTTAGCAAAAGGACCCTTGCTAAGCCAGTTTAACCAGAACCCCCTACCCTCAATAACATCCTTGGTATCTGATTATGTTCTTCATCCTCCACCATCCCCCGGGTGATGTCTGATTGTCTGGCTTGTCCTCAGCAAGAATTCTGTTAGGTCAGTTTAGCTACATCTCTCTCACCCCAAACTTCTTTTCTTTTCTTTTCTTTTTTTTTTTTTGAGACAGGATCTCACTCTATCACCCTAGGTAGAGTGCATGGCGTCACAGCTCACAGCAACCTCCAACTCCTGGGCTTAGGAGATTCTCTTGCCTCAGCCTCCCAAGTAGCTGGGACTACAGGTGCCCGCCACAACACCCGGCTATTTTTTGTTGCAGTTTGACCGGTACCAGGTTTGAACCCGCCACCCTGGATATATGGGGCCAGCGCCCTACCCACTGAATCACAGGCACCGCCTCTACACTTTTTTCTTTTAAATCTTTTTTTTTTGAGACAGCCTCAAGCTGTGTGTGTGCTGTGGCATCACAGCTCACAGCAACCTCCAACTCCTGGGGTCAAGCAATTCTCCTGCCTCCGCCTCCCAAGTAGCTGAGACTATAGGCACCCGCCACAATGCCCACCCGGTTATTTTTTCGTTGCAGCTGTCATTGCTGTTTGGCAGGCCCAAGCTGGATTCGGGCCCACCAGCTCAGGTGTATGTGGCTGGCATCTTGGTCGCTTGAGCCAAAGGCGCTGAGCCCACTTTTTTTCGTTTAAAGCCTTTGAGCAGGGTAACCAGATCCCCCTCATCCCTGATGTTTCCTCTTGGTAATTTTCCATCCACTGACCCACACCCTGCTCCTTGACTATAAATTCCTACTTGCCCATGCTGTACTCAGAGTTGAGCCCATACTCTCTCCAGTGCAAGAAGCTCTTACAGTGGTCCCTATACCTATCCTGAGAGTCCTGAATAAAGGGACACTTTACCGATAGGTTCACCGAATAATTTTGTCTTTAACACTGCCCAAGCTCTGGTCTAGAGATTCTCATTCCACAGGTCTGGAGTGGGGCCTGAGTATCCATATTCTGAACATATGTTCAAAGTGATCCAGCTACTGCCAATGAATTCTACCCAGAACAGCATCTCACGTTTGCACGTTAGAGTTTTCTGGTGAGGCTGGGTGAAGTGACTCACGCCTGTAATCCTAGCACTCTAGGAGACCAAGGAGGGAGGACTGCTTAAGCTCAGGAGTTTGAACAAGGAGTTTCAACCTGAGCAAGAGTGAGATCCCATCTCTACTAAATACAGAAATTTATTCTTTTACTAAATAGAAAAGTTATCCAGGCATTGTGGTGGACACCTGTAGTCCCAGCTACTCGCAGGAGGATCACTTGAACCCAAGAGTTTGAGGTTGCTGTGAACTAGGCTAATGCCATGGCACTGTGGCCTGGGCAACAAAGTGAGACTTTATCTTAAAGAAAAAACCAAAACTCTGGGGAGCGTTTTTCTTTTCTTTTTTTTTTTTCTTTTGCAGTTTTTGGCCGGGGCTGGGTTTGAACCCACCACCTCTAGTATATGAGGTTAGCGCCCTATCCCTTAGAGCCACAGGCACCACCTGTTTTTTCTTTTTAAGACACAGTCTCACTTGGTCACCCTTGGCCCTCAGTAGAGTGCCGTGGCATCTTAACTCATAGCAACCTCAAACTTTTGAGCTCAAGCAATTCTCTTGCCTCAGCCTCCCAAGTAGCTGGGACTATAGGCATCCTCCACAATGTCCAGCTATTTTTTAGAGATGGGGTCTTGCTCTTGCTCTCAAACTTGTGAGTTCAGGCAATCTACTCGTCTTGGCCTCCCAAGTGGTACTCTGGAGAGCTTTTGAAAAACCCCAGTGCCTAGCCCCAATACTGGACTCCTATGGTGGAGCCTGGATTTCAGTGTTTGAGATGCTCAGGTGACTTTAGCACTTGAAGGGCTGAAATTCCTAATACCCCATTAGATCTCCAACCCCACAGCCTTCTGTTCCAGGCTCCCAAGGAAGGGTCCACCCTGACCTCTGACCTTTCCTTCCTCCTCTTCCTCCCCCAACCAGCCCTCCACCCAAGCCCACGGCTTCCTCAGTGCCCAGCTTCACCTTCACTTCCATCAAAGCTCCACCATCCCTCTAGGCCCACATGAAGCCCCCAGCTGTCTGACTTGTGGGACAGGAGCCCTCGGCCTTCTCTGGGTGTTCTAACCTTCTTACCTGGGAGCACATACTTCAGCCCCTGCTCACAGGCTGCTTTATAGCCTGACCTGACTGCTTCATGTTTCACTAGAGCTAGGGGTACACCTGATGCCTCCAAGTTCCTGAAGCAGCTCACCACAGAGTCTATTCAATTCTACTCAAGGCTGTGACGGGAACTTGGCCCAGAGAGGGAAGACTGCACAGAGACAAAGAAGAACAACTTGTGTCTCATGGTCTAGCTGGAGGGCGGAGTGAAACAGAGAGCCATCAAGTTCAATGAAACACTGACAGATTGGCTCAAGTGGCTAAGGCGCCAGCCACATACACCTGAGCTGGTGGGTTCAAATCCAGCCCAGGCCCGCCAGACAACAATGATGGCTGCAACCAAAAAAATAGCCAGGCATTGTGGGGGGTGCCTGTAATCCCAGCAACTTGGGAGGCAGAGGCAAGAGAATTGCTTGAGCCCAGGAGTTGGAGGTTGCTGTGAGCTGTGATGCCACAGCACTCTACCCAGGGTGACAGCTTGAGGCTCTGTCTCAAAAAAAAAAAAAAAAAAAAGAAAGAAAGAAAAAGAAAAGAAAAGAAACATACACAGATTCCTCTAGGCCAGTGGTTCTCAACCTTCCTAATGCTGCTGTCCTTTAATACAGTTCCTGTGGGTCTTGATCCACAGGTTGAGAACTGCTGCTCTACGCAGAATGTCACTGTATCAGAGAAGTCAGCATTAGAAGGAGCCCAAGTTCTTTTTTTTTTTTTAATTAAATAATAGCTGTGTACATTAATGTGATCATAGGGCACCATACACTAGTTTCATAGAACGTTTGACACATTTTTATCACACTGGTTAACATAGCCTTCCTGGCATTTTCTTAGTTATTGTGCTAAGACATTTACATTCCACATTTACTAAGTTTCACATGTACCCTTGTAAGATGCACCACAGGTGTAATCCCACCAATCCCCCTCCCTCTGCCCACATCCCCCCTCCCTCCTCTGCCTTTCCCCCTTCCCCCTATTCTTAGGTTGTAACTGGGTTATAGCTTTCATGTGAAAGCCATAAATTAGTTTCATAGTAGGGCTGAGTACATTGGATACTTTTTCTTCCATTCTTGAGATACTTTACTAAGAAGAATATGTT
>CAUYPK010084193.1:0-33231 GCA_963574355.1 Loris lydekkerianus
CCCTACCCCTTTGAGCCACAAGTGCCACAAGAATTAAATACTAATTCTTTAAATCGGCAGCAAAATGGACATTGAATACTAGTTTTATTTTTAGAAAATCCTTAAAAATGGATAATTATTTCATTTTAAAACCTCTGTGTCACCCTCAGTAGAGTGCCGTGACATCACAGCTCACACAACCTCAAACTCTTGGGCTTAAGTGATTCTCTTGCCTCAGCCTCCTGAGTACCTCGGACTATAGGAACCCACCACAATACCCGCCTTTTTTTTTTTTTTTTTTTTTTGAAGTTTTTAGCCGGGGCTGGATTTGAACCCACCACTTCCGGCATTGGGGCCGGTGCCCTACCCCTTTGAGCCACAGGTGCTGCCCCTGCCTACTTTTTTGTTGCAGTTGTCATTGTTGTTTTAGCTGGCCCAGGCCGGGCTTGAACCGCCTGTGGCTGGTGCCCTACTCACTGAGCTGTGGGTGCTGCCCCTATTGTTTTAATTTTAATAGATAATTTTGTGCAATAAAAACTTTTTTTGGCTCAGTGCCTGTAGCTCAGTGAGTAGGGCGCTGGCCACATACACTAGGGCTTGCAGGTTTGAACCCAGCCCGGGCCTGCCAAACAACAATGACAACTGTAACAAAAAACAAGGGCGCTGGGCATTGTGGTGGGAGCCTGTAGTCCCATCCACTTGGGAGGCTGAGGTAAGAGAATCACTTAAACCCAAGAGTTTGAGGTTGCTGTGAGTTGTGATGGCATGGCGCTCTACTGAGGGTGACATGGTGAGACTCTGTCTCAAAAAACAAAGACAAAAAAACTTTTTTTTGAGACACAGTCTCACTTTGTTGCCCTTGGTAGCGTGCGTGCTGTGCAGTCATAGTTCATAGCAACCTCAAACTTTTGGGCTCAAGTGATCCTCTTGTGTGAGCCTCCTGAATAGCTGGACTACAAGCACCCACCACAATGCCTGTCTAATTTTTCTACTTTTAGTAGAGACATAGTCTCACTCTTGCTCAGGCTCCTCTTGAACTCCTGAGCACAGGCAATCCACATGGCTCAGCCTCCCAGAGTGCTAGGATTACAGCCACCCTGCCTGGCCTTACTTTACATTTTTGATGGTCATGTACTTTAAATATAATTGCATTTTATTTTTAATCCTTTAGATCACTGCCATCAGCAGAATACAAACGACATGAAAATCTGGATTACAACAGTACATACAACTAGTGATCACGTTAGAATGAAGACAATAAAACACATTTTATGGAATAAATAATGAATTATAAATCTTTTTACTCATCTGACTATCACTAGCCCAACAACAAAACTCCTATATATACAATAATTAAACTCAGAACTCCTTGATATCTTGTCACTTGCAATTTTATAAAACAGTAACTTTATATATATATTTCAATTTACATTATGAAGGTCTATGTATATTTGTCAAGGAGGGAAAATCAAAGCTATTATATTATTACTATTTTGCAGTTTTTGGCTGGGGCTGGGTTTGAACCCGCCACCTCCGGCATATGGGACCAGTGCCCTACTCCTTTGAGCCACAGGCACTGCCCCAAAGCTATTATATTTAATAGTCTTTTGCCTTACTTTATAACCTTTAAATATCTGACAAAGCTTTACAGGTCTTTATTTGTACTTGTGCTCTGGGCTCTGCTAATTCAGGGACAGGTCTGTCCACTCCCCACCTGCTTCTCACATTTGTGGGGCCCAGACCACCTGTGCTGGTTGCTTCACCTCTGGTCTGACACCCGGCCCTGCCTTCCCCAGAGTCTGCCCTCAGAAAGTGCTCTACACTCCCTAAGGCCTTATACTTTTACCCCTAGGTGGGACATTCCATCAGGGCAGTGACCGTGACTTGACTGACCTCTCCCACAGATCCAGAACCCCTTAAAATCCCTTCAACTCCAATCCCATCTCCCAGGGGCACCAGGTGCTGAGGGGTTTCCATTCCAGGTTCTTGTTACCACCGTCCTACTAAAAAGGGAGCTAGTGGGCTCTGCTACACAAGGCTGGCAGCCTCAAGCTGGGGAATGGTCCTGGTGACTGTGACTCCACATGTTTTTTCTCTTCCTCTACACCCCTACCAGTCCCCTTTCCCACCCCCTACTTGCCTCCTCTGGACCAAGTGGTGCCAGTAACCCCCTTTGAGCTAAAGCCACCAAAATGCACCCTTATGCCCTGACACCTGCCGACTGCCCTTCCTAGCAGCTTTCACAGGGGCTTTTCAGAGAGCAGGAAGCGGGTTCTGAAGGGGTGAGGAGTAGAGGAGCAAGCAGGAGATTGAGAGCCAGGAGATGTGAGTTCAGGTCCTGGCCTGGCCATCGGAAGGTAGGTCAGCATCTTCCTTTGTCATCTGGGGACACGGCAGCCTGCCCAGCCCCCTCTTGGGATGATGGGAGGGAGGCAGTGAGTGAGACGTGGCAGGGCTTTGTGAACTGCAGTGTGGAATGGATGTGATGAGGGCCAAACTCCTCCTCTCCTGTGCTCCCTGACTGGCCCTCAGAGCCCACCTGCTACAGCTCCATGAAGCCAGGGCTTCTATATTCGTTGCCTCATTCTTCTCAGCCTCCCAGTCTAACAGGTATTCTTCTATAGGTGGTAGACAGAGGCTATAATAGGGAGGTGTCTCTTGGATTCATACTCTGACTCCTAAAAAGTCCAGACAACTGAAGTCCAGTCACCGACAGACATTCCCTGGGCTCTCTTGCATGCCCACGGGAGAGAAGGGGTCCCCCAGAAGAGCTTATGGGCTAATGGTATACACCAAAAGCACCATGTAAACAAAGGAGAAGAAAGGGAGGGCCTCACTGGTGGATCAAAGCTGCCTCCCACCCTCATCCCAGAATGGACCAGGGCTAGACCCACCACAGGCAGCAACAAATACTCAGGAGTGAGCAAACTTGTCTCCCTGGCTCACGCCAACCCAGCCCAGCCACTCCCTGCTGCCTCCCAGACACAGAGAGACTCCAGACTTTTCAGACAACTTCCTCCTCTGAGACCACCACCCTATGTCCACCCTCACCCTTGGGATCTGTGGGTTCCCTAGGCCTTGGGATAGGTCATGGCTCTGCAGTGGACTGGACATTAAACCTAGTGAAAGCAGGACTGTGCCCATCTGAGCACAGAACCTCTTATATACTAGGTGCTCCATAAGTGGATGCCAGGCTGAAATATGAGTTAATAGCCATGACTGACCACTCTGGTGCCTGGCCTGGTTCATCCCGACTGGGGACATAGCACAAATTCTGAATCAAAGATGGGCCAGAGCAGAGCTGATAAATGGTAGGTAAGTGGCCTCATAATCCACCACAGGGCTGGGAGCAGGTCCTGGCCCTCTCACCTCTGTCCTTTTCCTGTGTAATCACAGGCAAATCACCTCACCCTCCTGGGCATCAGTTGCATCAGGCAAGGATTAGCACCATGTTGAAATCACCCGATTTTCCATGAGCACATATAAAACATGGGGCATTGAGGCTCAGAGAAGGGAGGTGACTTGGCTAAGGTCACACAGCAGATGATAAGAGTCTGAACTAGAGCCCAGGTCCATCATGCTCTGCATCGGGGCTGGACTCCTGAGGCCTGAAGGGGAGGCCAGATTATAAGTGACATCTTTTGCAATTCACAGGGGACAGGAGAAAAGTTAAGGCAGGTGCCCTTCAGAGCCAACCCTGGCTGACATCACCCATTAAAGTCACAGTCAGAGTCCTAGGATTTGATCAGGACAGCCTGGAAGGACAACCTGTTTACTCGTTCCTGGGACACGCTGACCAACACAAGTTTCCAGGTGATCCCTGAGCACCTTCTATGGAAAAAGCCCAGAAAAAGACAGTGGGGCAGGCAGGGAAGAAAAGCCAAATTCATTTCAGGTGGGGATGAGCCACGAGCGCCTCAATTTCCTCCTGGGTGTTGGATGCTTCCATGGCCTGACCTGACCTGCCTGTACCCTATCTCATCCCCTGCTCCTCACTGAGAGCCCGTGTGCAGGAGGTCAGCCTGGGCTGGGGAGGGAGAACTAGAGCAGGGCACCAGAGACAGCTCTGTGGGCTGGGCCTGACCCTGGTGGGGTTGGAGAGAGCACCCCAAGGCCAAGTGATGTGGGCACACAATAGGACTGGGGAGCTGAGAGAGAAGGACCTGGGGTAGGGAGAGCAGTGGGGGCACAGGACGGTACTCAGAAGACACCAGCCCTTGCTGACCACACAACCCCCCCCCTCCACACACAAACACATCACCTTTCCAGGAGCTGTCACGTGCTGGTGCCAGGTTCTGGGGGATCAGCACCTCATATAACCCTGACACCAACCCTCCGGAGCAGACTCATGCTCCACCCACATCCCCCGGGACCCCTTTACCACTGGGCATACCGGGTTGAGCCAGCACCCGGCTGTGTGTGGGCAGACTGCCTCCCGCTGCCAGCATCCCTCTGCCTGCAGCCACGGCCGCCGCCCTCACCAAGGCAGCCTTCCACCAGTGACTGAGGGGTGGAGGTATAAATTCTCCAGCATCCTTGCTCCTACAGGGCCAACCGCTGACCTGCACTGTCCCCACAGCTCTTCTAACCCTCTGTGGGCCTTGGCTTGAAATTGCCTCTTGCTTCTCCTCCTCTTCTTTCTGCTTCTACTTTCCCTACTCCCTTAGCAGTTTTTTTCCTGGAAAAGTTCCTAATAAATCACTCTCATGGGAATCCTGGTCTCAGGCTCTGTCTAGGTCATCCGACGTCAGACACCTGTGAAGCAGGTGTCATTAATTTTCCCATTTCAGAGACTAGGAAATTGAAGCTCAGAAAGGTAAAATGTCCCATCAACCCCCTCCCCCAGCTGGCAGGGGACTAAACATTGACCCCTCTCCTTGCACCCCATCTCTTCATCCACTGCCAGCATCACCCACACCTCTTTACATGTCCCCAAACGCTGCTGTCCTCTCCTGGCCATCTAGGCTAACTTTCTTTCCTTCTTCTTTTTTTTTTTTTTTTTTTTACTGTTAGGAAAGTAGGAGAATCTGTGGATAATCCAAAGGGGATGACTAAGTCCTCAGAACTCTCGTTGGCTCAGACCCTGTTTTGGTCAATCCCTGTGAATCAGGGTGGGTCTGACATTCTGGGAATGCAGGGAGACTTCAAACCAGCTTCATGAAAACAAGTTGTAAAAACACTGGCCGCCACTCTGAGTGATAGGCTTGGCTTCATGGAACAGGGTTGAACAAGTTCACCAGCAGGGAACACACAGCAGGAGAGACTGAGGCTAGACCCAAAGGAAGAACTTCCCAGTAATTGGGCCCTCGGCCCAGGCATGGGGCTGGGCTTAGCCTCTTTGGAAGCAGGCCATCAATGTCCTGACCTTCCCAAGTCTTTCTTGTTTGAAGCATCAACGAGGCAGCCACAGTGAGCATTTAAGACCAAAACCGCAGGAGGCCAACCCCACCCAGCCCCAAGCTTTGACTCCTGACCTGGAACCTGGTTTATGAGGATGCTTGGAGTTTGTGGGGCTTCTGCCTCCCAGTATAGTGGCTGCCACTCTGCAGACCTAAAGATGACAACAGCCCTGGAGCCTGGCAGAAGTCAGGGCAGGGCTGAGGGCTGCCCGCCATAAGCACCTACGCCACCCTCTGGCCCCACAGCCTGCCCTCCCACCCTGAGCAGAGGACTCCAGCAGGAGTTTATGGATGATGCGCCCCCTTCCTCCTCCCTCTGCAGTTCCTCTCCCGGCTGGGTCTCACCCCATTCATCACCTCCACCCCTTTTTCCAGCTAGCCTCTCTTTCTTTCTCTCCTTTCTCATCCAAATTTCTGAAAGAGTTGTCCACACTCATGTCTCTGCTTCCTCCCTCCACCCAGTGCTAAACTCATGTCCTGTGTTCCCTCCAAGTTCAACAATGGCTTCCATATGGGTTAATCCACTGGACACTTCTCAATCCTCAACTGATACTGTTAGACTGCACTATACTTCTAAAAATATGATCTCTCTGCCTGGCTTCCAGGACGTCAAGTGCCCAGATAGTCAGGCCCCTGTCTGGCCCCACTCCCAGCCCCCCACGGCTCCTCTCTCCTCCCAGCCTGAGTGCAGCTGCTCTCCCCCCAGAGCTCTCCTCCCCTCCCTTGCCCTTCACACCTCCATGGCAATATCACCCACTCCCGTGGCTTTAACCACCCATCTCTTCCTTGACCAGACTCAAGATTGGAGTACCTGCAACCCTCCAGCCATTTGCCCTTGGACACCCCACAGGAAGTTCATATCCACAGAGGCCAGATGGGAAACCCCCTTTTTGCTCATCTCAAGGCACCTCCATTCTCCTCATCCCCCAGGCTTGGAAATGAGAACCACCCTTCCTGTCTTCCTCTTCCGCCAACCCCCAAATCCCATCAGACAGCATGGCCTGATCTGTTCTCCACCTTCTTCTCCTCCTCTCCCACCAAATATCCCTAGAGTCTCAGCTCCAACTCCTCCCACAAGAGGCCCTGACCCTCCAGCAGGCGCAGGTATGCCTTCACCTGTTTCATGTACCCTGTAAGGCCATCAGCCCAGCAGCCACGCCTGGGTCCAGCTGCACATCTCACGGCCTCGGCTGGCTCTAAAAGGCAGGGGCAATGTCTGATCTGACCCTGAGCCCCCAGCACCCGGCTTGGCTCAAGGTTGGCTTGAAGGCCCCTCCCCCCCCCCACCCGAGTTTCTCAAATCTGGGAAATTGTATTTCTGGTGAATTTTCCCCACTGGTAAGGTCTGGCTCTTCCCTTGGCCTATAGGCCCCTCAGTGCAAGGGCTGTCTACTGAGGGCCTCTCCTCACCCTTCCCCCCTCTTAGTGACACTGTTGCCTACAGGTCCTTTACAAGGAGATACCATGTGGGGTCTGGAGAAGGCCAAAGAAGCCAGCCTCACACATGCCCAAATGTCACACAGGCGACAGGTGGACACACTGGCACAAGCTTATTGGCATATGAGGTACATGCAGATGTGCAAAGTCAGGCCCACAGAGACATGCTCATCCTGGTAAACCACTGGGAGTCACTGGCTCTAGGGGCAAAGGTTGGCTTGGCCGTACAGGGCTCAGGGACGGCTCTCCAGGCTGCAGCATGTGGGCGTAGGGAGATGCAGCAACAGCCCCAGGACTGCCCAGCCTGGTCTAGTTGGGCCCTGAGGCTATAATCAGAGTGGGAGGGGTGCGAGGTTTGTTATCCTTAGATAGAATAGAGGACAGAGCTGGCGGCCACTGGTGTCCTCTGGCCCTGCAAGCTGCTCCAGACCTCTTTACCAAGGCAGCCTCCTCCACCCTCCTCTATAGTACAGCCAATGTGAGCAGAGAAAGAGTCCAAAGTTTGCATTGTACTGGAAGAAGAGAGAGATCAAGCCAGAGTGGGTATGCACAACCCACTCAAAATGATGGAAATAACTCAGGCAAGCACCTGGGTGTGAGCCCATGATCGTGACCTCCCCACACCCCCTAAGTGGAGTACTTCCCAAAGTCCTGCTGACTCTCCCTCGGAAATGTCTTCTTCATTGTGGCACCCCAGCCCCTCATATCACTGCCTAAGAAGCAGCCAAGGACTCCTTGGAACCTAGAAGATCAAGTACAAATCCCACCTGAAAAGGTTCTTCCAACTTGCCTTCAACTCACCTTTCTAATTCCTCCTCACCTGTGGGAGCCCTGCCATCTGGAGCTAAGTCCCTGCTCCAGGAACTCGACTCTCCCACCTTTGCATAGCTAATTTCTTCTGCATAGGAAACCTTCTCACTTGCCCCTGCTTGGTGAACTCCTATAGACCTCTCAATACCCAAATGGGAAGTGCTACTGGTTCAGTGAATTGGCTTCCACCGTGTCAGGCAGATCCTAAAATCAGCACATCGTGAGTAAATTGCATACAGTCAAAATCACCCTTGGCTATACACTGTTACCACGTATATGCAATACCTAGGCATTAGATATTTCCTGTGTTTTGACTCATTCAACCACTTACAATTGTGGCAGATTATATTTCCAAAGACATCTACAACAGTATCTCCCATCCCACATGCTCTTCTCATGTGTAACTCCACCTTCCTATGGAGAGGTGGGGTCTATGTCACCCCAATTTAAATCTGACAGGACTTGGGAGTAATGGCTGAAGTGACACTATTAAGACTTCCCAGGCCAGCTCATTAAATGTGAGCAGCTTCCACCTCCTTCCCTGGGACACTCCTGCTGGAGTTGCGAGTCCCCATGTAGAACTCCAACTGCTCTGCTGCTCTGCTGTCCAGCAAGCCCATGGAGAGAAAGGAAGGCCTGAGATTACACGGACAGCAAGAGCAAGCTCTGGCTGCCCTGGCTCCTTGTCATTCCTAGCCACCGTGTGACTGCAACCACGGGAGAGCCTGAGCCAGCGCTACTCAGCTGAGCCCATCTTAAATTCCTGACCTATAGAACTGTGAGATTAAACAATAATTGTTCTTACACAAAGTCACTAAATATAGGGGTGATTTGTTTTATAATAGTAGTAAGTGGAACAACTACAAAGTATGAACAATTGTTGTCCCCACTTGAGAGAAGAAAGATCTGAGGCACAGAGAGGTTAAGCAATTTTCCCAAGGTCACAGAAGGAGTGACTGGTAGAGTCAGCAATCAAACCCAGGCAGTTTAGCCCCAGAATCCACACTATTCACTGCAGGCCTCAGGGAGCAGTTGCTGAATAAAAGACCAGGCCAATGGACACGTGAATGAGAGTGAACCAGAGAGTGAGCTCCTGGGTGCAAGGCAAGGACCTCCACTGTCTACAGCCCTGGGAGAAGCCAGGCTATCAGAGGAACTTGTTGAGATGCTCACCTCCCTGCTCCCCCCCCTCCAAGTCCTGAGTGCTGCAAGATTAGACATAGGCCCCTGGGGAGCCAATCCCTCCTAATGACAAGGCCTGTAGATCCTGGGGACTGCAGGGAGACCTGGGTTTAATCCTTCCATGGCCAATGACTGGCTGAACTTGGACAAGTACCTGCCCTGTCTGTGCACAGATGATCTCCGGCTCTCATATTCTAAGACTCACCAGGTATGGAGCTGGCCTCATGGATAGCTGTGCAGGTGTCCCATAAATATGTGGGGCCTATAATCTATGGACCAAAGGGATCTGTCCCTAGAAGGAATCCTACCTATGACTCACTGTAGCATTTCCATATAAACAATTTCTTTTCCTTGCAGCAACCCTCTGGACACAGGGGCAAATAAGGAGGGCCCCAGAGTCACAGCTAAAGTGATCCTGGAAGCCAGGGTCCAAACCAGGGCCACTCAACTTCTTTTTTTTTTTTTTTTTGAGACAGAGTCTCACTTTGTCATCTTCGGTAGAGTGCCATGGTGTCACAGCTCACAGCAACCTCAAACTCTTGGGCTTAAGCGATTCTCTTGCCTCAGCCTCCCAAGCGATTCTCAGCCTCCCAAGTAGCTGGAACTACAGGTGTCTACCACAAAACCTGGCTATTTTTAGAGAGGAAGTCTCGCTCTGGCTCAGGCTGGTCTTGAACCTGTGATCTCAGGCAATCCACCTGCCTCAGCCTCCCAAGTGCTGGGATTACAGGTGTGAGTCACCACATCCGGCCTAGGGCCATTCAACTTCAAAACTCCCACTCTTATCACAACAGCCAAGAGGAAGAAGCAAGCAAGAGTCCATCAGCTCCACCGATGTACTGTATACCACACACAAAATGTGGTGTACAGTGGAACAGCATTGAGCTTTTAAAAGGAAGGAAATCCCGTCAAATGCTGCAATGTGAATGAACCATGAGGAACTTATGCTCAGTGAAATAAGCTAGTCACAAAAGACAAACCCTGGATGATTCTGCTACATGAAGGATCTAGAGCAATCAAACTCATAGAAACAGAAAGTAAAATGGTAACTTTAGCAGGAGCTGGAGGAAAGGGGAAATGAGTGGTTTGACATGCACAGAGTTTCAGTTTTGCAAGATGAAAATGCTCTGGAGATCTGTTGCACAACAAGAGATAACATACTGAACTATATGTTTCAAATGGTTAAGATGGTAAACTTTATGTGTGTTTTTTTAACACACTGCATAAAATAATAAAATATTCTCACTCTTAAAGTAGAAGAGGGAACTTAGGGTATTAAGAAGGAGAGTCCAGGAAGGTTTCACAGAAGAGGGGGGTGTGGGGCAGCACAGATGGGCACTGCAGACAGAGGCTGGCACCTTTGGCCCCTGCCTCCCTTGCAGGACCCAGCCGACTCCATCCCACACCCCACCCCAGGCTCTCCAGATCTCCACCCAAAAGCAGAGTCCCAGAGGGCAACAGGCACTGCCCTGTAAGGAAGAAGGGATTTCTATGTGCTCCATGGCCCCCTTACTGAATGACATCAGGCCAGTCTCCCTATCTGTAAGAGAGTGACCTAGGAGTCCAAGTGTCCTTCCAATTCTCATACTGGGAATAATCTCTGGGCAGAGCAGGCAGGTAGAAGGTACCAGGAACCTGTAGAGAAGGGGGACCAGGACACTCCTTGGTCAAAAGACCAGGAATCTGGAGCTGCAGGCTTGTAATCCTACCCAAGCAGCCTCTGCCCACTCCACAGGAGGGGAATCTGAGACCCACATAGGTTTTGTCTAACTCAAACTCAACCAACATGGTCCTGAACCTACTATATTTGTGATGGGGCCCACACAGCCAGCACTGTCTCTCCTACTCGATTCTGCCAAAAGTGGAAAAGATGCTAACGTAAGGTGAAGCATGACTCACTGCCATCAGAGAGACAAACTCCTCCATGCCTAGGGCTCTCTCCAAGAATTCTGACTCTCACCTCTTCCCCCGGACTCTTAAGAATCCCTATTTTCTCCCCTAGAAGGAATGGGGTGTGACAGTCCTTGGTTCCAGTCCCAGCTCTGCTAAGTATTACCTGGGCCTTCATGTCTTTATCTGCTTCGGGGGTTAGCATACAAACCCACGTCCCCTCATGAGGGTTAGATGAGGCAAGAGCTCAAAATGCTGAGTCCAGGGCATGGCACACAATAGGTGCTCAATACAAGGTCTCTATAACCAGTTCTCTCTTTTCAGGCCAAGTCATTTTCATCAACCCTCTTGTTCCTCTCAGGGGACGGTTTGTTTGTTTGCACTCTTCCCAGAAGAGATTTTCCCCCAGGAACACTGGGTGATGCTCCCCAGCAACACCCAGGGAGGAGGGAGGAAGGAGGAGGAATGAGACTTACTTGATGGAAAAAGGAAACTCATCATCACATGGAAACAAGAGAGAAACCCTGGGAAGCCTGGTGGCTGCCCTGGCACCCTTTAATCACCCTCTCCCCCTCCACCTAAGAGGACCAGGGTGGCCCCAGATCCAGCTTAATAAGCTCCCTGGGGCCTGCCTGGGAGGCCTGATATGATTAGGCTGCTACTTAAGTCACACAAAGCCTTCTATTCTTAGCTGAGAGGGGCCTGGTCCTGCCCAGCTGTCCATTAGCAGTAACCAGCCCCAGGTGTGCCATCACATTGTAGGACCTGGCAGTTAGTCACGACAACTAGGAGGTGAGAGGACATCTCTGTGACCTGACTGAAGCCCCAGGCTGCATGAGGGGGCTGCTGAGTGAGCTCCCAGCTGCCTGAGTGTTTGAGAAGTCTACAGAGGAGCCTCCTGGGCTGGATAGAAGTTTGGATCTGATGAACCTTAGGTCACCACCAAGTCTGGATGGTAGTGCCAAGACTCTATGGTCCATGATCCAGTGCTTCCAAGATTTGGGAATGAAGAGTTCACTGTTCCAGAGGACGAGGGTTCCCAGATACTGGCAAAGACCAGGCACTGGGCTCTAGTGTGTGCACTCAGTGCCTTCAATCCTCCCTTCTGCCCCTTGAGAGGCAGAAGATGGCCTGCAGGGGTCCCCAGGCAGGGAAGTGGACTTGGACTCGTACTGAGGTCAGCAGCACTCCCCCATCCCACCCTCAAGCCTCTGGGGACAAGAATCCCAGGGAACTTCTGGGCACTGCAGGAACTGTGGGGAAGGGGAGAGAAGAAGGGGCAAAGCTTCCCTGGGGCCCACCAACACCAGACAGGGCCAGCTACCTGGGAGGCAGGGAGAGTCTGGGGGAGGGACCTGCCCAAGGTCACAGGCTGGAAAGAAAGTGGAGGAGTACAGACTAGTGAGGCTTTAGGGATCACTGCTCTCCCCACACTGCTTTGCTTTAGGCCACTATTTCATGGGACCACCTCTTCCAACATCCTCTGTTAAATGGGAAAACTGAGGCCAGAGAGAGGAAGGTCAGGTATTCAAGGTCACATAGGGAGTCAACGACAGAGCCAGCAGAATTATTCCCAGGCTGGGGAGTACCAACTACCTTCATCCCCTGTCTGGGTGTCCACCTCTGAGCCTCCTCTGATTCCTCCTTTCCACCTGCCCAGATCTGCAGCTCCAAGGGCAGGGCAGGTTCCTGTACCCTTAGTCCCCTGACATAGTGACTGCCCCATGAGGTCATCTGAGGAACAAGCCAAGAATCAGAACGTGGGACAGTGGGTCACAGCCTCATGCCCAAGGCTGGCCAGCTGAGTACACACATGGTCGGGAGAGGGCTGACCCTGTCACTGTGGAAATGCTCAAAGGCTAATTGACCAGCTGCCCTGTTAACAGCAAGTAAGCCTCCGCTGGGCTGTACCACAGAGCCTGTTGGCCCGGGAGTCCTCTAAGTTTCCACTATATGTCAGTTGTTATTTTCCCCCAATAAGCTCTTAAAGATTATTCCTCATGTGAACCTCTCAACACCCCTGAGAGTTAGGTACCTATTCTCTCTATTTTATAGAGACAGGGAGGATTAGGAACTCACCCAGGTCACCTGGCTAATGTGACAGAGTCAGGATTCATGCCCAGGGTTGCCTGGTTCCATGTGTGACCTGATCCCAAAGGGAAGGTCAACAAACACGTGGGTGATGAGAGGCTCTTCTGTTGGAATCAGAAGGTATAAAAATACATCTAACCTACGCTGACCATTTTGAGGAGATTAACAGAAATTTCCCTTTTCCTGTTTAGAGAGACCACAGATCAAGTATCTAAAAATGTCCAATTACTTTGCTCTGGCCTGGCCTAAATCCTTGCTGCAAGTAGTGGCCTACCATGTCCCTGGCACCCTACTGGGTCTGCCACCTACCGTGGTGTTTGATTTGATTTCACGCCAGCCTTGTGAGGTTGGCCTTCTCATTGACATTACAGACGAAGCTAGAGAAGTTCAAAGAGGCTCTGTCACAAATCCAGGGTTGCATAGGCATAGGGATTGAGCTGTTCCTGCTTGGCCTTTTTAAGACAGGGTGGGGGGTGAGAGCTGGAGGAGGGGGTAAGTTAATGTTTATTCCCATTGTTTCTTGTTTCAATAATCTGCTTAAAAGCAGTTTGCATCCATATCCCACAATATCCTTCCTGCCTTCCCCACCCTGACCCCCACACCAATCCAAGTGGAGTAAGCGTCTGTGATATCTCTGCGTGCCCATCTCATCAGCTGTCTTCCCCTAGCCCCACACTGGTTGGGTCAGGACACCATCTAGGAACTGCTCAGGAATAAGGACATTGACAAGAACCCTCAGAACTCCAAGGGAAGGGCTGGTGGGCACAGCCTAGCCCTGTCACCCTAGCACCCCAGCAGGGTACCAGGCACTCTGTGTGACAGGGTGTGAATCTCCTGGAGATTCCTACCCCAGCTGATGCCTCCTGGCACCAAGAGGGAAGTGGAGGGGATGGAGGGGTGTTCATCTTATTCTGTCCTCTAAGCCCTGTGCCCACCCGCCCCCCACCCACCAGCTACCCAGGGATTTAGGACACAGAGTCCCCTGCATATGGGCAGGTCCTGTTAGCCCCAGACAAAGTATGACAGACAAGGTTGGGGATGGGAGGGCTGTTTCCTGACATGTGTTTCCCCCTTCCCCAGAGGCCAGGACCCCACACTCTGCAGGCCTCTGGGGATGGTATCTGGTCCTGGCCCAGCAATCAGGAGTGGCAGAGCCACCGCTGTTCTTCCTATTCAAGGAAAGGAAGGCTTGCACAGACATGAGGCTGCGGACACACAGTCCTGGCCTGTGTGTGCTGCTTATGCATAATTCAGGCTCCCAGGGCTATGGCCTGGATACAGTGTACCCAGCAGGAGAAACCCGCGGAGAAGGGGGAGCTCTGCCAGGGAGCACTTCTTAAAAAGGAGGTGAGCGCTCCAGAGGCTTGGGGGTATTAATAGGGATTGAACAAATAAATAATAATGACAAGAACTGCTTGTGTGGAGTCAGTCAGTTTAGAAAACATGTAAACAAACTTTATCTCATTGAATCTTCACTATAGTCCAATGCAGAAGTTAGAAAACTGAAACTCAGAGGCTGAGAACCTGCCCATTCACATCAGAAAGCAGACTCCCTATCCTGGACCAGGCTGCAGCATGCTCATGACCCTCGACCCTCAGCCCAGCCTGGCTCCACTCTGGACCCCCAACCCCTGGGGCCACAGATGGGTGGCAGCCACAGACACCCTTCAGTGCACAGACCTCGTCCCACAGTGGACCCAGATGCATCATCTAGTCCATACTTCCCAAGCTGTGCCTTGAGGAACCCTGGTCTGTGGAAAGAAAATGGGTTCTAGGACCCATGTGTATGCAAGAGTCTGGGGCCTCAGAAGAGCCATCGGTGAGGAACCGGGGGGATTCTGTTCTGGGCTCAGTGCGCCTGTTGCTAAAGGAAGGATGTCTGAGGAGGAGCAAATCCCACCAGCAGCAAGTGGGCGGCCCTCACCTGAGGCGTGCTGGCCCCTGCCCAGCTGGGGCTGCCCAGAGCACCCGGCAGCAGGGGTGAGGTAAGGAGAGAGGTGGTCAGGGCTTTCCCTGCACCCACACCTCAACTCCTGACAGCTGCTCAGAGCAGGAAGGGATGTGCCAGGTGATCTTGCCTGACCATGAGTGTGAGAAACCCCCGGCCAACAGAGGGGAAGGACTCGTCCGAGATCCCAAGGTGGGAGAGTCTAGTCAGACCACAAATATCTGCTGCGTACCAACCAGGCACTGGGGCAACTGGGGTGAATGTGAGTGGCTCTCAAGGTGCTTTCAGTTGGGTGGTCCCACGCAGCTGGCGTTCAGCCCCTGGTGACCTGCCCTGCAGCTTCTCCTGCCCCATCTCCACCCACTTCTCCTCCCTCTGCTTCTACCTCATAGGCCAGTGCCCAGAACACACAGCCCCACACATTGCCACAGCTGTAATCTTTGCTCCAGCGGTTGCTCTTCCAGAAGACCCTTCCCAGCTGGCTGGAGACTGCACCCCTTCCTCTCCCCATGTCTTCTTTGCAGAGCCTCCCCTCAGCCTGAGGGGCAGTGCCCTCCCTTCCGCCTGCCTGCTCTCCCTCCTCTGTGCATCCCTTGCTACACCTGTGCTCTCTGCCCAGGGTAACGGGCCCTGAATTGCCTCACTCTTCCCCTTGGAACCTGGGACCAAGTAGGCACCACTCCACTGAATTGAGTGAATGTGTCACCCACCCACCACAAGGACCCACAGCAATTATTAAATCACTTCTTCCTTTTAAGGCTTGTATTTGTCTTCCTTTAGAAATCCTTGGTAGGCTCTGGAAAATGAAATGGAAGAGTCTTAGTCAGACTTGTCTTGGCACTGCCAAGTGTTGGCTCTATGCCTGGCACACAAGAGATGCATGAGATATGTTCGTTTGGAGGATGAAAGAATAAAAATATCTCCACCTGTCACTTGCCCCTGCTGCCTGAAGTTCCACTGATATTCCTAAGTCTTTCCTGGAGCTAAACCATGTTTCCTGTGATGCATTCTCAAAATGCAAATGGTCCCGAGCCAAGAAACTAGCTCTAGCTGGAGGCCTCCACATGCAAACAGCAAGGTCAGGGTTCGCCCACGAGCTCTTCTCAAAGTGTTTGCTCTAGACTATTAGTATCAGACCCTCCTCTGTGACAAAAACATCCTTAGTGGGCATGGGAAAATGAAGTTTGAAGTTGCACATTCAAAAGAGTTTAGGAAAGGCTGGCTGTGTATCACCTATTGGAGAGCCCTGATTGAGATCAACACATTAAACACCTGCCCAGGCCTGTTTGGATTTATGTGATCTAGCATTTTGCAAATTTGCATACACATGGGTCCTAGAACCCATTTTCATTCCACAGACCAGGGTTCCTCAAGGCACAGCTTGGGAAGTATGGACTAGATGATGCATCTGGGTCCACTGTGGGACGAGGTCTGCACACTGAAGGGTGTCTGTGGCTGCCACCCATCTAAGGCCATACTTATTTGCACTGACCATTTTACAGTGGCAGGTCCAACCTCAGCCACCACCACCAATCCTTTGTGACAGAAGCAGAAAATGAATGTGGCTTGTGACAGCCTGTAAACACAATCCAGAGCAGGACAAAGGTAACAGGCCAGGCTGGAAACCTAAGTGAGTTCCCATTGCAATTTTGTGCTCACTGCTGGCTATCAGACAGGGGACCTCACCACGCTGGGCTTTGCTTTCATTGTTTGCAAAATGGGGATGCTGTTATTCTCAGGGCTGCTGAGAAGATTCAGCATTTAAAGGCAAGCAGAGGCCGATTAGAAACTGTCAAGTCCTGTACCAGCCTTTGCTATGTGCGTCATTTCATGGTGTGCACTGCCAGGATGGTATGATTGTGCCTCAGTTGATTACAAGCCACCACAGAGGTCGTCAGTCAGGATGGATGGAGAGGAAAAGTGAAATCCCCAGCAAAGCCCAAGCTCAGCAATATCTGATTGAATTGGCATCAATGAATCAATGAATCAATTCTAGTAAGGCCAACTGTTCTATTTCTCAGCCCCCAACTGGTAGAAGCAGCATATTAGGAAGGACATACACACAACCAAAAAAAAAAAAAAAAAAAATCCAAGAAGGGAGAAGAAAGAGGTGCCAGCTCTGGAGGCTGTTTGTGGATAGCAGAATGAAGCGATAGGTAGAAAGAACCAGAAACCAGAGTTGAACATAGCCTAGGGTCATCCGATGCAGAGGCCAGGCAGTCTCAGCACTTCCAGCCAAGCAGGCAGGGTTCAGAAGGCCCATTCCTGGTTAACCCTGTCTTGCCGTGTAGAGAAAGGAAGTGATTGATGCCTTTCACAAAGGCTTCCAATGAAAACTATAGTTGTTTTTAAAGGGACGTGGAGCAGAAGGAGGCTTAGGGCACGACACAAGCCTTAGCTGCCTGGCAAAATGCTTCTTGTACTTTATACCAATTCATCAACACAGAACAAGCATTTTTAAACCACCTACTGTGTGCCAGGCAAGTGCTATTAGGCACTGAGGACACAATGCCACATTATACTGCATCCTGTAGAGATTTTGGATAAATAGGTATCAGGTCACTTGAGTATAAATAGGGAAGTGGTGTTGAAAGAAATTCACTAGACAAGAAGTCTGGAGGACCAAGCGGAATCACTATGTGATCTCAGACAAGTCACTTTCCTTCTTCGAGCCTCCATCTTCTCATCTATAAAGTGGGGCTGCATGCAAACTACAACATGGCACCAGCCACTGAACCAGCAGTTACAGACGTTCTCTACTTAAAGTGCACAGCCACAAAGGCAGGTGTTGCTGTTTGTTGTGGGTAATTTATCCCTTTCATAGATGAGAACTGAGTCTCAGCTGGTTACTAACTTGCCTGAGTCAGGATGTGAACCCAGGTGTGTGATTCCAGAAGTCACACTCTCCTGTCTTCAAACAAGTCCCATGCTTCCTCGTCAGACTGCCATGAGGATTTGGTGATATAGATATCAAAGTGCTTTGTAAAGTTAAACTATTCTGTGTCCAAAGGCAACAAGAAACAAGCTTTGGTTCCTCCACAAAACCAGATGCTGAATTTCACAAGAGCTTACTGGCCAGAACTCCTGGGTTCCTCATTCCTCAACCTCTGGCATTCCCTGGCCAACTTCCTCCCAGGGAAAGAGACTTGGCAATTCCCAGGAGCCCCAGCTGACCCTTCAAAGCCCACAAAGCAGACCTTGCTAGACCAGAAGACCACCTGGCTCATGATCACCTGACTCTTGTGCTCTATCCCTGCTGAGGATCTAGAGGGCATAGCTGGGCCTGGGATCATAGGAGCTGCTCAAGGCACCCTCACCAACCCCCACTCATGGGCTGTGGGACCTCAAACCAGTCACCTCCTTGCTGTGAACCCCAAGGTCCCTACTGCAAAAATGAGGGATTAAAGCAGATCTCATGTGGGAAAGGGTCTACTCCAAAGACAGGCTCAACAGACAGGATTGCCTTTTAGTTAGACGAGTTCAGCTGGGTAGGTAGGAAGAGGTGCTCTAGGTTCTCAAAATCTTGAGTCTGAGGAGGTGGTGTCACCAGGAACCTCCCATCTGTCCTTGAACTCATGGCCACCCTTAGGAGTCCTGATCTGAAGGTAGACTTAGCTCCTTTCATCACCAGCCATCAGTAGGACCCTATTCTACCTTCTTCCCAGCTCGGCTGGGATCCGAGTAGGGTAGAGATAGGAAAAGGGTCTTCATACAGAACTCTGTATGTCTTCATAGGAGGGACCCAGGCCCCAGAGCCCTCATGGGCCCACTGTGATCCAGAGAGGTTATTAATTGGCTTCAGGCTACACAGCAAGATAGGGGGTGCCAGGAACCTGGCCTTCTGGGCCCAGCCTAGGGCTGTCTCCACTGACCAGAGTCACCCTTCTGGAGCATGGAAAGCAGAGAGAGGAACAGTGTGAAGAGTTAGGATGATGCACTCACCCACACTCTGCCCTGGGCAATAGGCTCTGACATTGACAGCTGGGTCCCCAAGCCCCAGGGGGAAAATCAACACCCAGTCACTCCATTCCCTGATTCACTAACTACAGGCACTGACAGGGCACATTTGGATGGAGGATGGGCTCAGTCTGCCTCTTCAGAGTCCCAGCAAGAGCAAGAGGATTCCAGTGGCAGCATAATGGACTTTCTGCTAGCCATGTCCCTGAAGACACCACCCCGTGGGGGCCTCCTAAGGGCCTTCCATGCAAAGTGCCACATTTGTCTTTTCCCCTGACCATGCCTCCTCTGAGGTCCAGGTCCTTTGCTAGCAGGATGCCTTCTGCTCTCTGCTTGGCAAGAATCTCACACCCTCTAACACACTGCACTCATAGACCCCATCACAGGACCCTGCAGCATTCGCTGGCACCCACTGTCCCTGGCCTGCCCAGCCCCACGCTCTTCTTACCTGGCCTACATAGGCTCTCTGGGAGCCCTCTCAGTTGAGGGTTGGATGGCCCTTTCTGAGGGTCAGAGGCCAAAATGGGCCCAGTGCCATCCCCCGAGCTGCGGCAATGGCTGCCCAGCTCTAAGGAGAGTATGTGAAGTACATCAGGGCTATTTGTGGCAGGGCTGGGGCTGCTGTTCTATGCACCTGAGCTTACCGGACCCAAGCCTACCCATGACCTTTGCCCCCCTCCAGAGATAAGGCTCTCTCCAGTAAGGCCACCTGGAAGCCACCTGCAGCTTGATTTGGGGGAGGAGGCAGAGATGGAGAGATGGGGACCCCAGAGAGGACCGTGGCTTTGGTTCACCTTTGAGGTACAGGCTGAGGGTCCATTTGTTAAGGGACATGCTCAAGTAACAACAGATGATCCTTGAACAGTGTCCTAAGGAGGGCGTATCCAGTGGACTCCATGGCTTTTCATGGACAGGATGAGGAAAGCCTTCAGTTTGCCTGTCCCAGGCCACTCTCCACCCTGCTTAGGGCCCTGGGGGACCAGCCTGTAGGGACTTCACAGGGCTCTGAGCTACTCAAGGAGGAGCACTCAACAGGAAGCACAAATGGGAGACTAAAGGAAGGATAGCTGAGGTTTATCCCCCAGTGAGGTCTCCTGGGTTGACTGGGTCCTTCTACTGAAGGTCACAGCCTGTTCCTATAACTGAGCACTTCCTCCCCTGGCTCCTTCAGCCCTGGGTGGTAACTGCCCCCAGATGCTGCACTATTCGTTGTTGGTTTGTTGCACCCTTACTCCCGCTGGTCCCCCGGGGCTGATACACCCAGGTCAGGCTGGGCCAGAGCAAAGAGACTGAGACACCACCAGTGACCCAGTGAACAGCCCTTAGAGCTACATCTGCTCCCATTAAAGAACAGCATCTGAAGCGATGCATGTGACAAGGTGTGCAGGTATCCTCTGCTTGAGCCTGGGCCTGGCCAGGGATGGGCAGCAGGAAGCAGAGCTCACCTCCTCAACAAAAGCACTTGCCAACAATTTTTGAGTGGTTTTTAGTGGCTATCTGGCAGCCACTGGGCTTCCCATATCAAGAAATTCATTCGCTTCTCAGACAATTCAGGGAGTGCATCCTATTTATGTAGTAGAGCAACTGGTGCTCAAAGAGATAAAATGACACCTGGGGTCATACTGGCAGTAAGTGACAAAGCCGGGACTCAAATACAAGTCCTTCTGCCTCTAAAACCCATTCTGGTAATTATCTTGAAATAATTTTATTGAACTGGCTCATAACAGAGCTGGATGACTTAAGTAGGGCTGATTATCGATAAAGGCTTGCACAGAGGCCTCCAATGTCCTCTAGACACTCTCCCTCAGATGGTGAAAAAAAATCTCCTCTGACATTCTTTAGTTCCAGGTGGGACAGGGGCCCCAAATGGGCGGTACATTTGGGTGTCCAGATTGGAAAAACAAGCAGATTCAGACAAGGCTTCATTGTTAAAGAGAGTCTGACACTTTGACCATTAAAGCAAAACCAAGCAAAGCACAAAGCTTGCTGCCTTGTCTTATCCTTTAGAGAGAAAGGGGACAGTGGCAAGGGCCCCATGACTGGGTCATGAGCCTTCCTCCACCAGCCCCAGGGTGCTGTGGTGGGAGTTCAGGGTCTGAGTCCAGCCCGGCTCTGTCGCCGTTTCTGTGACCTTTCACTGCACACTGATGACATAACAAGCACTGTGCTGGTGCTTTCCATGCATGGCCTCATTTGGCCTCCATGTCTCTTTCATCATCATCTTTTTTCAGATGAGGAAACCAAGGCTCTGAGAAGACACCCAGGAAGCAGAGGGTTGGCACCTAGGCTGACTGAATAGCAAAGTCGTCCCACTCTACACTTCCCAGGCAGGGAGGCCCCCTAGGGAAGGAGAAGCAACTTTGGAAGGAAAGAGCTCCTTGTCCTGGGGATATGCGATTGTCATCTGGGGCTGCTGCACAGCACAGCCAGGTGGTTCTCAAATTTGGCTGTGCACTGAAATCACCTGGGGGGGCTTTACAACTACTGATGTCTGGGTCTTACCCCAGAGATTGTGGCATCAAGGCAGGACTTTTAAAAGTTTCTCAGATAGGCCAAGTGTGGTGTAAGACGCCTGTAATCCTAGCACTCTGGGAAGCCAAGGCTGGTGGCTGAAGTTGGAGACCAGCCTGAGCAAGAGCAAGGCTCCATCTCTAAAAATAGCTGTGGCAGGTGTAATCCCAGCTACTCGGGAGGCTGAGGCAAGAGGATCACTTGAGCCCAAGAGTTTGAGGTTGCTGTGAGCTATGACGCCATAGCACTCTACTGAGGGTGTCAAAGTGAGACTCTGTCTCAGAAAAAAAAGTAAATAAAATAAAAGTTTCTCAGATAATTCTAACATGGAGCAGAGTTTGACAGCCATAGATCCAGATGCCCAGGGCTGCCCCTCCTGCCTCAGAAACTCCCCACCCCTTTACTTAAATTTTTTTTAGTAGACACCGGAAAAGGGGGTCTTGCTATATTGCCTAAGGTGGCCTCAAACAATCCTCTTTACCTGGGCCTCCCAAAGTGCAGAGTTTATAGGTGTGAACCATCTTGTCTTGCCCCCACATTCTCTTTAAAGAAGAGAAGGAATCTATTGCCCCAACCAAGCTAGACCAAATACAAGCATGTCCTCCAGGGGCCAACCAAGTAGAGGCAGCATAAAGGGAACCCTGACTTCAAGGTGACCCAGGGGTGGGCCTCCTTTAAGGTACTTTGGGTGGAGGGGTCCTAGCTCCCTTGTGAGTGGGAGATAACTTTCTCTTTGAGCCTCCTGGGTGAGAGGAAGGGTGAGACAAATTCCTCGTGAGACTTTTTTAAAGAGTCCATTTGTTCAAAATGTAAACAGCTGCAGGATTAATGCTGGAAGACCCCCTCTGCTTGCTGGCATGCCTTGGGAACAAGAAGATAAAAGAACTCAAAGCAAGCCTGTTTATTCTTTTCTGTAGAATATTTGGTCCCAAGCCCGAGAAGAGCTGGGCGTCTCAGACCGGCAGCCCACACTTCCTTCCCACCTGTCTTTTTGCCTTCCTCACGTCCTCAAAGCAGAATGTCACAGATGGGGACACAGTATGGGATGGTGGGAAGGGAGAGAGGCCTGTGGGTCTGCCCAAGCTCTCCCCTTTGCCAGCGGCCTTTTGAGAGCAAACACTCCTCTGAGCTCATTCACAGTGCTGACCTCACTGCAATCTAAACTGAGCTCTGTGAGCACCACCTCCAGGAAGCCTTCCCTAACTCCCTCCCCAGCCAGCACTGGGCAGCCCCAGCCCCTGGCCTTCCCCATCAGAGTCTATGTTGTGATTGCTTCTGTGTCCTCTCCTTCCTACCAGGCTGTTCATTCATTCATTCCCTAGAGCAGCTGCCCTTTGCCTGGGAGTCATTCCAAACATCCTTCCCAAGCACCTGTTCTCTCTCTCAGCTCCCCTGCTAGGTGCTGGAGGTTCAGATGCTAACAGCTAATATTCATTGAGTGCTCATTACTTTGCATTTAATCCTCACAACAATCCTCTGAAGTAGGTGCTATACTTACCTCCATTTTATATATGGGTAAACTGAGGCCCAGATAAGTTAAATCACTTAAGTCACCTGAGCCCTACCCAGTACCACCAGCCACAGATATTGATGGGACCCCTGCCTCAGGAGCCTGCTTCTCATAATCTACTTGTTTAACGTGCTCCCCCCCCCCAGATAAGAATCTCCAATCATGTTGTATTTTGGGTGGTATGTGTGTGTTTATGTGTATGTGTGTGTGTGTTGAGGGGAGACCAAATAGATGCTGTTTTCCTTTATGGAAGAACACACTGTCTGCCCAGCATCTGCTAGCTGGTCACCAGATGGCTCCTCCCAACTGGGTCATTTCTGTTGCTAAAGCCTGAGAGGAAAAACCCAGGTCCCCAGACATCCTGGCCCTGCTCCCTGCCCTAAACCTAGCTCAGAGTCCCTCCCAGGCCAATAGTACCTGCTTACACATTGCTGTTCACTGGGAAGGTTGTGGGAATTGTGCCTGTGCAAAGACCGTCTGACACACAGAAGTCCTCCTAAGGGAAGGCTTCTCTCCACCCGGCACGCTCACTGGATTCTTGAGCTTCTTAGAGAGTCACTCGTTCACTAGGCCAATACAAGGTGACAGGCAAGGAGACTCATCCTGATGGAGTGCCCATCTGTGTGCTAAACCTGGACAGGTACCTCGCTCCTTTCTTGCCATCTACCCCTCACAACACTGTTACTATGGTGCCTCCCTTGACTGGGGGGTTGCTTTGTGCTAGGCACGCTGCTAGGCACCTGGGGCATCGAATCTAGTTCTGACAAGCTGGCAAAGGAAGAGACCTGCACAACCCCACAGTCAGCGAGCAGAGGTTGTGATTGGCCCCAGAGGAGGGCTGGCTGCCACCTGCTTAGAAGGAGTCTCGGAGGCTCCTAGGAGGTGGCAACTTCGGGCCTAGTTAGACACTATATACTGCTCTCTCCCACAACTACCACAACAGGAGAAAGGGCAAGCCTTGGCCAAAAATCCTCCGGGGCCTGTTGGGTGCTTGCCACTGCCTTGAAGGGGGTGAAGGGAGGGGAAGCTGGCTGCCCCACCAGTGACCCCTCTGTGGTCAGGCCTGCCTGCCTCTAGTCCTGCCAACCTGGCCTGGTCCAGCCAACTCCCAATCACTGGGTTGTCTCTGCCAGCTAATGACCATGCTCCCTGAAGCCCAGGCCACCACCCTCCATGGGGTGAGGCAGCAGCTACCCACAGAGCCTGCTGGCCCAGACAGTGGCCAGGCCAAAAATCACAGCTGCCTGTTACACCACATCCTCTGGCCCTGGTGCTATGGTATCCTCCTGCTCATCCCAGGGTCACAAAGGATACTGCAGAAAGCTCATACCCCACGTGCTCCCCATAGACAGAAGCAAACAGGACCCCAGAGAGGGGCTGACTCACCCCTGGTCACACAGCCAGCCAAACCAGAGTACAGAGCCCGGATCCCTCACCCTGGGGTCCTTCCTACACCACATGTTTAGTCCAGCACTGCTCTTCCTCAGCCTTGAGAAGAAGGCTCCTGTCCAGGCTTTATGCATGCAAAGTATGCTTTCTAGGTATCTGGGTGGAGCTGAGAAGACAGGTCACAGATTTTAATTTAAATGAATGCAGGCTTGACTCTCTGCTGTGAGAATTTAAGCCAGATAATGTGCCTCTCTGAGCCCCAGTTTCTGGGGGATAACGGTAGCCCTCTCTGAGAGTTAGGGTGACTAAGAATGCAAAGCACCTAGCAGATTGTTTGGCTCATTATACTCAAGAGTATCGGCTATTGTTAATATCATCATTGTAGTAGTAAATGGGTGTATGAATACATTTTATCAACTATAAAAATGTTACGGGTAGTAGGTATTAACTATTACTATTACTGGTAAATATTAAAGATTCAGAGGGGGCATAACCAGAAGTCTGGGTAAACCAGGAATGTTTCTGGGGTAACCTTCAGTTTATGACCTGAGTTGGGCCTTGAAAGATGAAGAGGGGAGTGGAGAAGACACAGGATGGTGATTCTGATGGGAGAAGCCCCACAAGCAAAGGGAAAGGGATGGGCCACATGGAGTGTGTTCAGGGCACAGTGATGAGCAGTGAGCCCCAGGGACGTTCAGCAGGCTATGGTGGGAGAGGACCTGAACACCATGACTAGGGCTCTGGTCTTCCGCTTATAGACAAGGAGCCATAGGAGATTCTAAATGGGGACCTCATGATGCTTTCAATATGCAAGGCCCTCTCCTACCTGGTCGCTCACATCTCTTCTCACTAACCCTACAAACCCAGGCTTGTTACCCCAGAGTTCTGGAGCTCCTTGGCATACCACACTGTCTCCCCACCACTAGCCCACCCCTGTTCACCCCCTTGCTGAGTACCTATCATGCCATGTGTTTTACACATGTGACCTCATGGTCATGAGAATTACTACCTTCATTTTACAGAGGAGGAAATGGAGGCCTGGCAGGGTCAAGTGTCTTGCCAATGGTCTCACAGTGGCTTAGTGGCACAGCCCAGATTCTTACTGAAGGGATGTCAGGACCCCTACTCTACGGCAAGATGCTTCTACATCCTGTCCAGACACATTACCTCCTTGAAGAAGCCTTCCTGGTTACTCCAGTCCTTAAGTGCCCCCAGCCCTTCTCACCCTATATCCTCACCCTTACCCCTCACCCTCGCCTCTTTAAAATCAGAGGCCCACAACTTGATCCTGCTCAGCTAACTTGGTTCCCATTGTTGCCTCTGTGGATCCAATGAGTGATGGGTCACTTTCTCCCTGTATCTCCACCCCCCATATCATATCCAAGACTGCTAACAGCACAGATAGGAGCCACCCCCTCTTCTGGCAGGATTCAGAAGCTTAGCTGAACACACAGCTATTTCCCTGCCTCCCAGCTGAAGGGAGCAATAAATTATTCACTGCACCTTTGTGCCTAGGGAGACCAGACTGTGGCCCAGGGGAATGGACACCAGCACCCCGACCACAACTCCCCAGCATGAAACCAACAGGGTTGGGGGGGTTGTTAGAATTCAGAACCCTTTGTCAGTGTCCTCAAGCAGACTCTAGAAGGCCATGAGACCAGGGGAGGTGGCACAGGGTTATCTGACCCACGATGAAGGCTGTGCTGCTCAAATCCTGGTTTCTGAGCCTACAACAGTAGTTTACATTCTAATTTAAGGCAAGTTTGAGAATTTTCCCAGAATTCCTGGTCAAAATGCAAGCTTCCTTTTCTTCATAGGGAAGGAAGTGGAATATTTGGCCAGGCACTGTATATTCGTGTCTGTCATTTAATCCTCACATTTTAGCCTGATAATGGAAGTATTCTAATTTTACAGAGAAGCTAGGGCTCAGTGCTTTGCCCAGTACCACTCAGCTAGTGGAAGGCAGAGCAGATTCATGGCTGATCTGACTTAACCACTGTGGTTCACCAGTTACTTAGGTTCCAGGCTGCTGCTTTGCCCATCCAGGTAACTTCCACGATACCTGGCATGCAGCTGACACTCATTGTTCCAGAAGCAAATTCAAAGGCCCTGGGTAAATGGTTTTACCTCTCTGAGCCTTGGTTTCCCACACAAGGTAGCCATTAAAAACAAGTCCAGTCTTGCAAACACAGCAACCCCCTTAACACTTGACAGTTTGCCAGATGTGATTGTCCCATTATTCAAGCAGATAACATATAGCCTGTCTTGACCCCATTTTATAGGTGGGGCTTGCAACCATGGATGGATCCGAGAGATCCCCTGTGACTCCCCAGCCATGCTCTGCCTCACTTCAGGTTTCAGGCTCTTTCTACCATAGCATGAAATGAGATCACAGGTGTGAAACTATTTTATCAAAGAGGAGATTTGTTTAGATGCAAGGATTATTATGAGGATTTGAATATCTGGACCAAGGTTGGGGGGAGGGGAATCCCAAGCCTCTTCCAGATTCCCCCAACTCCTCCACCTCAGGGACAGACGTCCAGTCTTCAGTTCACCTCTCACCATCCTCCTCCACCTTCCAGGGGCTTTCTAAGATGGTTTCACCTTAACTCCAGGGAGCTGAGCACAGCATGGGTTAATTAGTTCCAGCCAAGGCCACAGGGCCCGGATCAAGGCCATATCCCCTCTCCACCCCCAAGAACAAGAGCCTCTGACAGAGTCCATGCCAAGGGCTCTTTCACAATACCCTTTGCCCTAAATGGCTGGCCCCTGAGGACAGCAGAAGGACCCTCTACCTAGGAATCAGGACACCTGGGACTATGCCCCCAGCTTAGGGAGCCCCCAGCCATGAGAACTTGAGCAAGCCCCTCCCCTCCTGGGCCAGGGATGTCTTGCAGGTTTCCCTGCCCAGGAAAGACTGAGGTTGGACTTTCCATCTGGGCCAAAGGCTTTGGGGACAATGGCATTTCTCAGGCCCCAGCACCAACCACACAGACACTCCCCCCCCCCCCACTTCATATCAGGAGTGGAGAAAACTCCAGCCACCTACCCAGAAGATGCTAACTGAGGAGGGGAGTGGATACCTCTAAAGGTGTTTGGGAAGGTTTTCTCAAGTCTGCTTCTGGCTCAGACACTCACTGGCTTTAGGACCTGGGGCAAACTGGCATCCCCCTTAGGTGAGCCTCCGTGTCTCCATCAGTAATGTGAAGGACATGTGAGCTAGGTGAGTGCTGAGGGGCCACATCTCTTCCAGCTCTGATGGGCTCTAATTTGCAGACCATGCCTCAGATAAGCAGCATCTCAGGACCTCCAGTGTTTTGGAGATTGCTGAGTGTGTCACAGGGCCTAGGAACAGCCCCTTTCCCATGTGGGCACAAAGAGAGAGACGCTTTGGGACTAGGAAGCTTCCCACCTCTGCCCTCAACTCTGGGTCACCTTTCCTGGGAGGTGACACGGCCAGGAAGTGAGAGACAAGGAGAAGTCACCTCCCCAGCCTCAGGACCAGCGCTCAGATGCTCCAGGGGCCCCACCTTGATCCTCCCTCCTACTTGCCAACTTCTTCCCTCTGCTTCTTCCGCTCTTCACCCCCTGCCTCCTCCCCAGTCTCATCTGCACAGTGAAAAGAGAGGGTCATGCAGTCCGGTTGAACCTCAGTATCCCCACCTGTAAGCGCCCATAACAGTACACAACACCTATCTAAGGTAGCAGTAGTGAGCCTTACATGAGGGACCATTTGTGCAAGGGCGGAGCTCGGACCCGCACACAATGGGCCCTCAATAAGTGCCTGCTCTCTCCCTCCCCCCTCCCTTTCCCGCGCCCTCTCCTAGCGAGTTCCACCCTCTGCCTGTGCCCCCTACGCGCCCTCAGCCGGCCGCCACCCTGCCACGATGGGGTCAGGGACCGCTCCTGCCCCGCATCCGGAGCTCTCTCACCTGCAGCCTCGGCTTTCCGCTCTGCCCCCTCTGCCGGGGCAGAGGCGGCCCTTGTGTTCTCTTCGGGGCAAGACTTGAGCCCCTCGCCTGGGGCTAGAGAAAGGTGGTAGCCTGCGTTCGCAGCACCAGCCCAGTGGTTCAGTCCGACTGTCTAGCCCTCCTGGGATCCCTTACAGAGCGCTGGACCCGGGCCGGGGCTTCCCGGGCGCTCGCACGGTTCCAAGTCCGAAGCACTGGGTCAGAGGCAACTGAAGGTTCAGGTCTGGTGGAGCCAGAGACTGGGGGTGTCCGGGCTCCTTTGAGTCCAAGTAGAGGGCCTGGGGCCACCTTGCGCTAACCTCAGGGCGGAGGGCGGCGAGCTCCGACACTCACTGATAGAAAGGCTGGGAACGAACCCGCAAGGACGGACCCGTATGGTGAGGCCAGGAGCGTCCTGTCCCGGTTCACCAGATCAGGGCTGCGGCTTGGGGCGTCCCGGCCGTACGCCCCAGACCGCAGGACTGGGAGTGTCCGGGAGCGGAACCCGGAGCTGGGACCGGCAGGACAGGGCAGGAGCCGGCAGGGAGTCGCGGCCGCCAGAGCCCTGCGGGGAAGTCTTCTCGGGTCCGGACTCGGCTCGCACTGCAAAACGGGGCGGACCTCGGCTCGGCGGCTGACTCCCGAGCTCCACACCGCGGCTCCACTTCCTCCTCTTGCCCCTGCTCGCTAGCCGCTCGCTCAGCCTCGCTCTGCAGACGCTACCACCGCCGCTGTCATCCCCGCCGCCCACCCCCACTGGAGCTGCAACCAAAGCCAGAGCTGAGCCCAGCTCAGGCAGCGCCGCCCAGCGACCGAGCGCGGGCCAGGGAGGCCCCGCCCTAACGGGGCGGAGTCATCCAAGCCTCCGCCCCTTGTCGGCTGCGGGCAAGGGCGGGGCGCAAGCCGGCTCCCCTTTCCGGGCCCCGCGCCGTCGGGCTGCAGGAGCCAATCAGAGAGTCGGAAAAGAGCGGCGCTCTGCGGAACGTGCACTCTACCTCGGAGAGGGCGGGGCGGGCGATTGAGAGGTGCGGCTGCGGAGAGGACAATGGACCGTGTTGGGGTTTAACCTCGGGACTCCATGGGGAGGGAGGCGCTGAAGGCTGGCTTGTCTGGGACGGGGGTTTCTGGACTGCTATTGGGGGTGGGAGGAGCCATGCTTAAGGAGCAGGGATCGATTAGGGTGGAGTTGAGGGGGTCCCGCGGGCAGGAGGTCCCACAATGCTGGAGCACTTGAGGGTAGTGGGACGCCGCCCTCGTGCTGCCCCTCAGGGCTCAGCGCGCGGAGGTGAGAGTTGGGTGCTGTGAAATGTTCAGATTTCAGGAACCGGTGAAAAATAAGTTTTTGAAAAAAGAGACAGGATCTCTCTTCCACACTTACCCCTACCCAGCCCCCATCGTCAGTTTTTAAAATGTGAAGTCAAGAGCAGAATTGGGTGAGGACAGCACACAATTCAAATCGTGATGTGTCTTCTGCTCCCGCCCCGCCTCACCCCCGCCATTGGGTGCAGAAGCCAAGTCTAATACGCCTCTGAGCCCCCAGCGTCTTGCACGGGGCGTGCGCAGAGCAGGCGTTGGAGGGACTCGATGTATGAATGAACATTAAATGTGCCGCGGTGGTGATGTGAAAGCCACTGACTGGGTCTGGGGAGCGAAGGAATGTTGGAGGAGCAATACGGCTTCCCTGTAAGCTTCATACCACCTTTTGCAGTAGGCGCCCCATTTCACTGATGAGGACTCAAGCACAGAGCACCTGAGTGATGTTCCCAAGACCATACAGCTGGCAGAGGAGTCATTCCACCCATCACTATTGCATTCGAGGGCAAACCTGTCTTGAACAGGTTACTCTCCCTCTCTGATCCTCTGGTTTCTCATCTGGAAAAGGGTGCTACTACTTGGCAGGGAAACAAGTGAGGGACTGGACAGACACCAGGCTGCAGGGGTCCTCAAACTGCGACCCGCAGGCCACATGAGGCGGTGTGATTGTATTTGTTCCCGTTTTGTTTTCTTACTTCTAAATAAGACATGTGCAGTGTGGATAAGAATTTGTTCATAGTTTTTTTTTTTTTTTTTTTAAACACTAGTCCGGCCCTCCAATGGTCTGAGGGACAGTAAACTGGCCCCCTGTTTAAAAAGTTTGAGGACCCCTGCTAGGGGATGGAAGGGAAGGCGTTCCCGTCGGAGGAAACTGCCTCAGTCTTAGGGCTGAGGGACTTGCTGGAAGAACAGGAAAGAAAGGGTGAGGTGGAGGGTGAAGCCCAGGCTGAGAGTGTGGGGGTGCCTTCTCTTAACCAGGCCCAGGGTCTGGAGGTAAGGAGGTTGGCCCCAGGAAGCTCTGATTGGTTGCTGGAGTCCGTGGGCGGGTCAGAGGCAATTTTGCCTTACTTGTTGAACTTCATAATGATGCTAAGAAACCTTGTGTGTGACTTTTCCCTCTGCTCAGAACCTTCTCTGGTTCTGAGTCACCAGCATGATCAAATCCTAAGTGACTAGCATTCCAGCCCCTCCACTATTGCTCTCTGCCAACCCCACCAGCCTCCTCTCCCCTTGCACCAAGCTGCTGTCAGCTCCATCAACAAGCAAGATGAGTTCTGCTCTCATATGGTTCTGCCTCCTGCATGTGGTTGTTCCTGCTGTTTTCCCTTCTCTCAAGTTTAATTCCTGCTTCCCTGCTGGGTGGAAAGGAATCCATCAGTTCTCTTCACTGCTGTATCCACAGAGGCTGCACATAGTATGTGCTCAGTAAATAATTGTTGAATGAATGCTCCATCTCTCTAATCACATGTTACCACCTCTGAGGAGCCTTCCTAAACTCCCCCCAGGCTGCCTGCCTTTGGTCTGGGCTCCATTTCCATGTCTGGTTTCCCACCACCTCCAGGGCATTGCACCCCACCCACCACCACCCACCCTGGTACATGATGAATGAATGAGCCTCTCAGAGAGTTCTCTGTCTGCCTCTGGTGTGAGAGCCTCCTCAGCTGGGGTCAGATGAGCAGAATGTCAGAATGAAAAGGAGCTTTTCAGAAGAGACCCTTCATGACTCCTGGGGGAGGGGGTGAGGGAGGCATGCCCTGGAGGTGACCAGCAATCAGGTCTCAGACTTGCCCCCTGGCCACCCGTCCAGAGGGGAAAGAGCCTTTTGACCTGGAAGAATTTAGCCTTTCTGTGGTGGGGGAGACCCACAAAGCTTGACAGGAAGTGGTCATAGTGTTATCTTGTCTAAGAGGCTGGTTCTGAGCCTGCCTGGAGGCCTCATACCTTCTGGCCCCTTTTGCATTCCTGCTCTTCTTACTTGAGGCAGATTAACAGTGAAGCTCTGCGGTTTAAGCCTGGGCAGCAAAGCTACTAAACATAGCTCCTCCCCTTCTCATTGCAGATAAATGTTCACTTTGGTGCAACATTTAAATTAGTATTAATAATTTTGCGTTATTTTTCTTAAAAAGGGCCACCAAATTGTATAAGGCTTCACAAGCCATAAGATCTGCTTCCAGTAAATCCCTACAATGCTCCACATGCGGGGGCCCCAGTGCCGGGTGTGGCAGGTACAGCCCTGCCCTCCGGCTGCTCTCTGTCTGTGGTGAAGAGGTTGGGCCTGACTGAACTCATTGGAGCCTCAAAATGCTTTGGGCTTTCCTACCTCCCTGCCTCCATCCCAGCCAGCCTGAAATCTTTTCCCTGTCCTGCCTGCAAGTGCCCCACTTGGCCAGTAGGGATTTTCTCCACCCTTGAAGAAGACCAATGCAGGCCTTCCCTACCCAACTTTCCCAGTGGGAAGCATCACATTTTCCTTTGAAGCCTGTGACACCGAAGGCCCTTTACACCTCTCCTGGAGCTCTGATGCTCTTGTATCTTGGAGTGCTATTGATGGGTCAATTTTCCTACCAGATTATGAGCTTTTAGAAGGGAAGAATAATGATCTGATTTCTCCCTGCTCCAGCATTGTGCATCTCTCTCCCTCATTCACCAGTGTTTCCTGAGCTGGATAAAGACCTAAACAGACAGGGAAGAACCCACCCTTGTCACCAGGGAGCTCCCAGTCCCAGAGCTATCTGTGCTCATAGAGGTGTGTACCAAGCGCTTTGTGAACTGAGAAGGCTTCCTAAATCATCCGGGGAAGGCCACTTCACAGGGAAGTGACACAGGTCTCTAAGGATGAGCAGAACTTGTCAAAATAAGGAAGGAAGGGCTCAGCGCCTGTGGCTCAAGCAGCTAAGGCACCAGCTACATACACCTGAGCTGGCGGGTTCAAATCCAGCCCGGCCGCCAAACAACAATGATGACTGCAACAAAAAAATAGCCGGGCGTTGTGGCGGGTGCCTGTAGTCCCAGCTACTGGGGAGGCCGAGGCAGAAGAATCTCTTGAGCCCAGGAGTTAGAGGTTGCTGTGAGCTGTGATGTTACAGCACTCTACCCAGGGTGACAGCTTGAGGCTCTGTCTCAAAAAAAAAAAAGGAAGGAAGAATCTTCTAGGCAGGGGGAACATTAAGCACAAAGGCATACAAGTGGGAATGGGCAGATGATAGGTGAGAAGCTAGGTATGTTTGGGGAAACAGGAGTGACACAGGAAGGGGTAAAAAGAGAAACAGATCACACAAACAGAGCACAGACTCTGGAGCCACATGACCTGGGTTCAAATTCTGACACTGACAAGTACTAGCCCTGTCATCACTCTGTGCCTCAGTTTCCTCATATGTAAAGTGGGGGTGATCCCAGTATTTACCCATAGGGTATTTAGGATTGAGTTAATTTTTGCAGAATGCCTGGGATAGTGTTGATACATGTAAGTCCCAAGTGAGCGTCAGATAAATAAGACAGAGCTGGAGGGCAGATGGAGGCCATGCTAGATGGGGTTTGAGGTTGGCCTTTTTTTTTTTTTAATTAATTTATTTTTTTTATTATAGATAAAAATGTGCACCAAAGATGTGGCCCAACCCATTACCCTCCCTCCACCCAAACCTCCCCCCACCCATCCCCCTCCTTGGTCCTTTCCCCATAGTCATGTGGTATAGTTGGGTTTTTTTTTTTTTTTTTTTTTTTATACAGGTCTCACTCTGTCACCCTTAGTATAGTGGTGTGGCATAATCATAGCAATATCAAACTCTAGGGCTCAAGAGATCCTCCTGCCTCAGCTTCCTAAGTAACTGGGACTCCAGGCATCTAGCACCACACCTGGCTAGTTTT
>CAUYPK010084195.1:0-33902 GCA_963574355.1 Loris lydekkerianus
GACCAGGCTGTGGGGTGTCACTAGAGAGAGAATTGTGAGCAGGCGTCTCCCCCAAGACCAGGGTTTGGGGTGGCACTGGAGAGAGAAGTGTGAGCAGGCATCTCCCCCAAGGTTAGGGCGTGTGGTGGCACTGGAGAGAGAAGTGTGAACAGGCGTCTCCCCCAAGACCAGGGTGTGGGGTGGCACTAGAGAGAGAAGTGTGATCAGGCATCTCCCCGAAGGTTAGGGCGTGTGGTGGCACTGGAGAGAGAAGTGTGAGCAGGCGTCTCCCCCAAGACCAGGGTGTGGGGTGGCACTGGAGAGAGAAGTGTGAACAGGCATCTCCCCCCAAGACCAGGGTGTGAGGTGGCACTGCAGAGAGAATTGTGAGCTGGCGTCTCCCCCGAAGACCAGGGTGTGAGGTGGCACTGGAGAGAGAAGTGTGAGCAGGCGTCTCCCCCAAGACCAGGGTGTGGGGTGGCACTGGAGAGAGAAGTGTGAGCAGGCATCTCCCCCCAAGACCAGGGTTTGAGGTGGCACTGGAGAGAGAAGTGTGAGCTGACATCTCCCCCAAGATTAGGGCGTGGGGTGGCACTGGAGAGAGAAGTGTGAGCAGGCGTCTCCTCTAAGACAAGGGCGTGGGGTGGCACTGGAGAGAGAAGTGTGAGCAGGCGTCTCCCCCAAGACCAGGGTGTGGGGTGGCACTGGAGAGAGAAGTGTGAGCAGGCATCTCCCCCAAGGTTAGGGCGTGTGGTGGCACTGGAGAGAGAAGTGTGAGCAGGCGTCTCCCCCAAGACCATGGTGTGGGGTGGCACTGGAGAGAGAAGTGTGAGCAGGTATCTCCCCCCAAGACCATGGTGTGGGGTGGCACTGGAGAGAGAAGTGGAGGCAGGCATCTCCCCCAAAGACCAGGGTGTGAGGTGGCACTGGAGAGAGAAGTGTGAGCAGGCATCTCCCCCAAGGCCAGGGTCTGAGGGTGTGAGCAGGGGTCTCTCCAAAGGCCAGAGTGTGGGGTGGCACTGGAGAGAGAAGTGTGAGCAGGCATGTTCTCCAAGGCCAGCGTCTGGGGTGGCGCTGGAGAGAGAAGTGTGAGCAGGCTTCTCCCCCAAAGCCAGGGTCTGAGGTGCTAGAGAGAGAAGTGTGAGCAGGGGTCTCTCCAAAGGCCAGGGTGTGGGGTCGCACTGGAGAGAGAAGTGTGAGCAGGCTTCTCCCCCAAGGCCAGGGTCTGGGATGGTGCTGGTCCAGAGCAGCATTTTCAAATCAGCCTGGAGTGGGCTGGGAAGATTTCACTCATGTGAGTTTTTCCTAGTTAGAAACTTTCTCCCTTTTTCTTTAGAAATTTTAAAAATGCTAGAGGTATACTTATTTGTTATAGGAAGCACTTATCTGCTTTATAAACTAGATAATTTCAGTTAATCTCATAAACTGGTAATGCTTATTACCTATATGTGACTATGTAAAGCAAGCCTTGCCTTAGTTAATGCACATTAAAGAACGAGACACTTCCTGAGATATGGAAATAGAGAACGGAAAAGTGTTGTTTATCCTTTGAGTATTCTTCGGCCTGAGAATTAGTCTTGTTGAACATTCGCTGTAACTTCCATACGAAGGCAATCAATCTTCTTACTTTACTTTCTTCGTTGCTATCACCCCCAGACAGAGAAGATGACATTCACTTTTACGTCTGTATTAGTCCTCACATGCACAGTTACTGACATAGTTCTCTCCTAACCCCAATTCTCAGTAAGAACAACATAAAATAAAATTGCTGCACATCAGTCTCAGCTCTATGATGGCCAATTTCTTTAGAGTCACTCGTGTGAAGTGGGTTTTGCTCTTTCAAGCCTTGCGAAGAGGCTGACAGAAACTTTCTCTGGTTTCTATCAGAAAATACTTCCTTTTTGAATGTATTCCTTTTCCCAGATGAAAGACTCAAATCAGTGTCTTTAAATTTGAAGAACATAACTAATGTATTTAGCACATGATATGTTTTTAGAACTTTAGAAGGCTAGTGGTTTTCTTTTAAAATATTCGTGTGGAATCTGTGTGACGCCTCCTTCCAGCTGGTGTCAACGTGCTGCTTTAGTGTGCAGGAAAACACAGCCAGCGTACCAAAGAATAGAAAAGCACTTTAAAATCATTTCTTCAATCTCTCACAAAGTGCCACAGAAGGTTCCATTTATAATACTTACCAAAATAGACTACACACACCAAAAAAAACCCCTGCCAATCCTCTCCCCTCATCTATCTTCCATGAACTCCAGGCCGCCCAGTCCAGGGTGCAATTCACAGACACCCTTCCTTTCTCTCAAAAGTTACCCAGATTTGTCCTCAAATCCAGTCTGCACAGGCTCTTTTCCTTTTCTCCTCTCCTCGCCTTCCCTTTCTTTAAGCAACTCCTTGTCCTGGCCAGTGTGCAGAGGGTCAGCTGGCCAGGCTGTTTTCAGATCTTACTATACTTTTCACCCGCACCTGCTCAATCCAGCCTAGGCCAAGACAGAATTTTCTCTAATTGATGAGAACAAGGTGGGGTGAAGCTGGGAGTGTTCATATGTTGTTTACTTCATGCATCATTTTTATATTTCAGCATAAATATAACAGCATTATTAAGGAAATGAAAACAAAGAATCTTGAAATCAGTATACACAGAAAGAAAAAACGAGAAATTCATCGGAGGTAAAAGAATTATGTGATAATTTACCTATTAAGGTGGGGGCAAAAGATCGACTTTTATTTTACAAGCTTAAAAACACACTTTGTATTTTCACAGACTCAGAGAGTTTGCTACACTATATGACACTATTCGAAATGAAAGAAACAAATTTGTTAACTTACTTCACAAAGCTCACCAGAAAGTAAATGAAATAAGAGAACGTCATAAAATGTCATTAAATGAACTTGAAATTTTAAGAAATAGTGCAGTTATTCAAGAAAGGTAAGTATTCTAATAATTATTATACTTTCAAAAACTTATCTTCGGATTCATTTGGACTCTAAAATACCTTAGAGATAATAAAATAGAAAATAGTCTTTTAGAGAGCTTGAAAAGCCGTTGTTCAAACTCCTTGTTTTATAGACAATAATCTAAACATCTGAACATGACTCCTTATACTCGTGTTTGGGAGCCATGTTTTAAATGAATGAAAATTAAATTACATAACTATGTTTACTATAATAACTTTCACTTACCCAATTAGAAAGAAAATTAAAAATTTAATAATTTCCATTTGAAGTTAGAAGACAATCAAATTATTTATTAATCAGCGTTGCCTCCCTTTTGGGAGGAATATAGCAGAGTGGTGAAAAGAGGTATTTGTCTAGACTCAAATCCCACCCCTGACACCTATTAGCTGTGTGACCATGGACAAGCTACTTTGTCTCTCTGGGTTCACTTTCCTTATCTATAAAAATAGTCTTTATTTCATAGCTTTTATTATGAAATGGGCTAATCCATGTCTGTATAAACACTCAGAAGAGTGCCTAGAAAACGGCTGTTATTTTGTTTTCTCTTTTCATTCATTATTTACCACGTGCCAAGATCTATTGGACTCCACCTATGTTAGATATCAGTAGATGATTGGGGGATGTATTGATTCTATATTACTTGAACTTCTTCCAGTGGCCATTTAATAAAGATATTTTTATAAATATGAATGTAAAGACATTACAAAATGGCCTTGTTAGGGGGATGAAAAAATATATCTAATTGCCTAATCGAGTTCTCATCCCACATGAAAATATCATTTATAGAGACCACATACTCATTTAGCATTAATTGTGGCCCTGTGCTGAGTCAAACACCATCTTAAGTCTAACGGACATTATCAGATATAACCATCTCCATCCTCTAGAGAGCTGTCTCCTGAGAATGACAGACCAGTAAAGGAATGACTACAGTCTCTTGCTCTGATACAAGGTGTCAGGACTACATTGAGGGACAACAGGAAAGATGTCCTAATCTGCTTAGAGGGGGGATCTGAGAACTGGGAGGATTATTAAAATTCCTGAAGAGTATCCTGTGATGAATTTCATTATTACTACCACTATTGACATTTCAAGGGATACACAAAAACAAGATCTACTTTGATAGTGCTTGAGTTTCAAAAATCTTCCTTGTTTTCAAAGAAACTAAAGAAAACTATAATCTTACCCCTTGTCCTATGATTTTAAAAGAAAGCTACAAAATTTCATGCTGAAACATGCCAACAATGTTACCATCAGAGAGAGCATGCAAAATGATGTGTGCAAAATTGTAGCAACCCTTCAGGAAATGAAAGAGAGGAAGGAGACACAGCTGAGTAACATTGATAGACTCGCCAACACCATCACACTGATTGAAGAGGAGATGGTGCGGCTTCGCAAAAAATACGAAAAAGCCGTTCAACGTCGAAATGAAAGGTAAAAACCAGGAGCCTGCATGAGGACAGAGCCCTAAGAGATTCAATTTGGAGAACTTTTTTCTACTTATGCTTGACAGGGAGTAGTGAGGGACATTTGACAGTCGGTCTTCAGCAGTCTTTGGAGGGGAGGGGCTGCATGTTTTTCCTAAAAAAAAAAAAAAAGAAAAAGAAAGAAAGAAAGAAAAATAAATAAATAAATAAAGAAGTCTGTGCTCTGTAGAAGAAACAGGCAAGGGAGGGTTTGAGAAGTTGCTTGCTTGAAGATCAAAGTACTTTCCCAGGCCAGTATTCTAGCTTCCTCTGTGAACACCAAATTCTTTCAGTGTAATTGACATAAATAAGTCTTTGGAACTTGTACCATTTTGTAGCAGATTTGATCTTATTATATCCATGATCTTATTATATTCATTCAGCAGATCTCCCAATTCATTTTCTCAGCAAGTAAATAAGGTTTTTAGTATTAGCATAATTTCTTCCAGGCTGCAATTATATCATTAATCAGTTTATTAATTTAGCAATTTTCTTCAGATTGCTTACACGCTGAGAAATTGGGATGTGAGATTGTAGAGCCTTGGAGTAATGACATCCAGTATCAGGTTTTTTTCCTTTTTTTTTTTTTTTTTTTTTTTTGAGGTGAAGTCTTGGTCTCAGCTGATCAATCTTCTAATACACTCGTGTCACCTCCCAGCTTTGTATCTTTTTATTTTTCCACCAAATTTATGTGCTATTTTGTATAAGGCATTGGGGTGTTGGATCCTGAGAGTACAAAAAGGTGGTAAAACATTGATCCTGCTTCAGGATTTCAAAAAGTAAAAGAGACAAAATGTGGAGCTAAATTTAGCCAAGTTATTACTATGTGCACACACTTTTTGAGATAGAAGAGATTAAAGGTGGAGCTCTGAGAGAATGGATACACGTAGTGTGTGGGAGACCTTTAGGGTCCTTAGAAGAACAGCACATTTTCAAAGAGTTGTTGGGTTTTTCTTTGGGGATGGGGCAGGGGTGGGGGAATTCCTATTTGGCTCCTGACACAAACCATAGCATGTTGACAGTGTGTTCCCAGACCCTGTTCAGATCTGTGGGGCATAATCAGTCATACAAACCAGAGCTGCTAGAGTTAGAAATTCTTACTTTGTTTCTTCCCTATATTCTTCTCTCAGAGAGAGAGGGGGTCTATCCTTGGTATGATTACAAAGGCAAGATTTTTATCTGTTCATGGGGAAATTAGCATCAGAAATTTTCAACTTTAGAAGAACCTAATGAGCCTTGCAACGTAATCTAGAGCAGATTCATACCAGAAACACATTCCCTGGCCCCTGCCTGTGTGTTTCTGGCCAGGCAGACTTGGTTGGCAACTCTGGCCCAAGAAAAGGTTCTGCAGAAAATCAGACTAGAGGATCACTTTGTTTAAGCATCAGGAATGATATTCTTTCCCGCCCCAGGAAAACATCTGAGACTTGCAGAGACACTGGCCAGCCAACCACAGGCTAAACAATCCTTCTGTCTCCAGAAAAATCCAAAGCATGTATGTAGTTTAACTAGAAAGCCATTGTAAATATCTATTGTCTTCTAGAATTATGCTATTGTAGATATTGTATATATTGTTGATATATATATTGTGCCCAAAGCCAGAGAGAATCATAATGACTAGTAAAAACAATGCCTCAATGCCCACTTAGCCGCTGTCTCTGCATTTGATCACAGTGGTGTGCAACTGATAGAGAGGGAGGAAGAAGTGTGCATTTTTTATGAAAAAATAAATATCCAAGAGAAGATGAAACTAAATGGGGAAATTGAGTTACATGTCCTGGAGGAAAAAATCCGATTCCTGAAGCTGAAGATTTCTGAGAAACAAAGACAGATTCATGTGACCCAGAAATTACTGCCTGCCAAGAGGTCCCTGGACGCGGACCTAGCCTTGATCCAGATTCAGGTGGGAGAGTGGTCTGGGGATACTTCCTAGAGCCATTTGCTGTGTTTTCCCCTTTTATTAGTTTGTAAGTTGTGTAAGTTACATCTTGTTTAAAAATGCCTTTGAACACTCCTCTAAGGTGGAACCTATGCTTCAGGCATCCATGATACAAATTGTCTTTTCTTTTTCATGAGGTATTTCTGTCTTTCTTGAAACTTAAACCATCCCAGGACTCATCTCAGGCTTAGCTTTCTCACAGTTCAAAACTGCAATAATCTAAGCGGTCACTACTTTCTGCATAATTATGATGTTGATGCTTGCTAGAAAGATCTTGGGGGACCATCTAGCTCTCTTAGTTTTGATACTCTTGTCCCCTGGAGCAGAAAGTGCCTATAGTTTGTTGCTTAGTATTAACTGGCAATCACTTAGAATGAGACTCCTTAGGAACACCTGTAGCTCTATGTTTAGTAACCTGGCCTCTGACATGGTCTTTTTAAAAGTGGAATAAAGCCAACAAATTTAAACATGAAATAGCAAAAACTAAACCATGAACATAAAGTTACTTTCTCTGGGGGAGGAGTCAAGATGGCCAACTAGAAGCAGCTTTAACCAAAGGCTCCTATCTGGAGCAAGAGATACCGGACTGAAGTGGATTAGGAAAAGCTGAAGGAGGGGGGCTGAACTCGGAAAGAAGAAAGTGAGGTGTACATCACCCCTGCTGAGGCAAGTGGCAGGGCTAAGAAAGAGGAAGAAAAACAACTAAGATCAGGTATGGAGCAACTAGTGGGAAGGCACCCATTGCCAAGAGGATGGGAGACACCCCCACCCCCACCCCCAACAAGCAGGAGGCCTGCGGTTGGCTTTCTGGAGCCAGTAGGGAAAAAGTGGACCTCTCTCCTCTCCCCACAGAGAGAGCTGCTAAATTCTGGGCCCACACCAGTGAGGTCTCACCTCTAAGCCTAGGACCCAAAAGTGAACAAATATTTTCTCTGCAATCGTGAGCACAGAATTTACCCTTCACCCTTTCCTGGTTGCCTGAAAGACTGCCCCCTGCACAGGCTGGAAAGTTTGGCAAGTTTGCTGGAGGGAGGGCATTGTGTGTGCTGCTAAGTTGCAGGCGGAAACAGTGGCACAGCAGCTCTAACTTTGGTGGAGAAAGGGGTGAACTTTCCTGGTTCCCTTTCCTACTAAAAAGGACCCTTCTCTAGCCCATCAGGATTTCTCAGACAAGCTCTTCCCATGGATTTCAATTTTGTGTCCCCCTGATGACCTCCTGAACTTGTTTGGGTGGGCTTTGCTAGTGCAGCCTGAGCAAGTTTGGCTAGAATTGGCAGCCAGGGCTGTCTGTCTGGTGACCCTCTGACCTCATGTAGGTGGGCTGTCCTAGCAGAGCCTGAGTGAGTTTGGCTGGAACTGGTAGCCAGAGCTGTCTGCTTCGTGACCCCCTAAACTTGTTTTGGTGGGCATTGCTAGAGCAGCCTGAGCAAGTTCTTCTGGAACTTGCAGCCAGAGGTGTCCATTTGGCAACCTTCTGAAATTCAGCAGCAGTGGAATTGAAGCAGTGAGCGGCAGATTTAGCAGGTCTGTCTGTGTATACCCCTCCTCCAGCTATCATTGGCAGAGGGTGGGGCTGCAGATGTTTGTATCTGTGCTGGGCAGAGATTACAGCAAAATACCTCAACTTCTTAGGATTAGATAGAGGGGAGACTTATATCAAGATAGAGTCAGATTGAGCTATCTCACCAAGCCTGCCCTCAGAATCTCTGGCTGTAGCCCTGAAAGGGACCCTTGCAAGGCTATAGGAAAATAGCCACAATCACAAGCCTCAGCTCATTGGGAGAAGAGGTGATTAGCTCCAGTTCCTGAGGCCACCTGAGCCAGTCTCACCACTAGATTTAATTGCCAAATAGGTTAGTACAATGTTTCCTAAAGGTCCCCAATTAGATCAGCCCCCAACAAATATTCAGGGGCAACCTACTATTTCAACTAAAATAGTTTAATTAATATGTTTTTTTTAAAAAGCTGAAAATACTTGTGGGGAGGAACCAACAGCAGAACTCTGGCAACATGAAAAATTAGAGCAGATCAACTCCACCAAGAGATTGCAGTGGAGATACAACAGAAAATACCATCCATAACAAAATGGATGAAATGTCAGAAATAGAATTCAGAATATGGATGGCAAATAGGATGATTGGAATGGAGGAAAAGATAGAAATAAAAATTTAAAAATAGTTCAAATATTGTCTCAAGAAATTAATGAATTCAAAGACAAAGTTACCAAGGATATGGACATAATAAGGAAAGATATAGCAGAGCTTTTGGAATTGAAAAAGGCGTTTGAGGAGATTCAAAACATAGTAGAGACCTTTAGTGATAGAGTTGAAGCAGGGAGAAGAAAGAATTTCAGAAATTGAAGACAAGATGTTTGAACCATCCAAGCATGAAAAGAGGCAGAGAAAAGGAGAACAAGAACAGAATGTTCCCTGAGAGAGTAATGAGATTATTCCAAAAGATCAAACATCCAAATTATAGGGATTCCTGAAGGAGAAGAGGATGGTTCTAAAGTCTCTACTCCAATATATTATGATTTCCCAAGCATCGCAAGAGACACAGAAATTCAGATAGTAGATAGTTTAAGACCTCCAGCATGACTCAATACAAACATAGCATCTCCTAGACACATTGTAATTTATTTTGCCAAAGTTACTATGAAGGAGAAAATTCTGCAAGCAGCCAGATTTAAGAAAACCGCAACCTACAAGGGAAAGAATATTAGAAGGACTGTAAATCTCTCGGCTAAAACCTTTCACCTAGAAGGTGGTCATCGACTTTTAATCTCCTAAAACAAAATAACTTGGGTGATGGTTTATGAACCAGAAAGATGTTCACCCAATACACAAATGCTCTTATGCTAAATAATTTCAAATGTCTTGTGTGGAACATCCAAAGGTGATCAGGAAAAGAACACAAGAACTATTGAAAGTTATAGAAAGGAAGATCCTAATTCAAAATAAGGAAGGGATTTCTAACGGTTAAAAATATTTGCTAGACAAGAGGTCAACAAACTCTTAAAGTTCCAGATATTACATATTTCAGTCTTCGTAGACTACACTACCTCTGTGGCAACTATTGAATTATCACTATGTGAAACAGCCATAGGAAATACATTAACAAATGAGCATGGTGGTGTTTCAATAAAACTTTATTTACAAAAATAGGCATGCAGTGGGCTGGATTCAGCCTTCAGGCCACAAATTACCAATCCCTGAAATGGGCCAGAGAAGGCAAGATGGCAGCTTACAAATGTCAGCTAGCCTCCAGATGTGGAGTTCCCCCTAAAAACTGTGCTTTAAAATAGAAAACATTAAAAGTCAGAAGATTCTACTAAAATTCCAGATTCTTAGCTTTTCTTGAGAAAAGGGAAGATTAATAACTAGGGCCTACATTCCTCTGTGTAAATGTACCTCAACAATTGTCTGGAGTTGGGTAGTAGCTGCCCATTTTGCAGGGAACATGCACTATCCAGGTCACCACCAACCCCACCACAATCTTGTGGCCTTCCTGATGCTGGGGTTTCATATAGGTTGCCCTAGCATCATGCTCACCCCTTTTTTTCTTTTTTCTTATGTTAGAGAATCATTTTTCTGAACCTGCATCTATATCAAGTGTAGAAAAATAAAAGACAGATTGAAAACACCAGATTTTAAGAAAAATGAGAGAAGGCATATGGATTTAATATGCATACAAAGGAGGTTATGTTAAAAGAATCAATGTTTCTATTTTTCAATTTGTATTATTTTCTATTTTTGGATTTAAAATATTTACATATTTATATCATACTACATCCTTATGCCATAGTTAAGTAGTAATAAAAATGGTATGAATCCATTTCTACATTTGGTTTTCTTATTCCAGGCCTCTTTTATTTATCTATATTACCCAATCAACCCTACTAGTTATTTGAGTTGGTGTCTCTAAAAGCATAGACTAATATATAGGTAGGGTGTCCCTTATCCCCAGAAGACTGAAAGCTAGTGAATGACTCAATTGGTGATATTTGCACTATGGATCCTGCTTTGGGTTAGAAGGCTATGTTGGTTAATCTCTAATGCCTGTGGTTCTAGAACCTCAGAAGTCTCTGGATTCCAACAATGGTAGGGTAGCCACATACGTAGTGTGGTCAATCGCAGCATTTAACCAAATAATTCATTGGCCAAACAGGAGACCATCTGTTTCATAAATATAGACACAGGTACCACCTTCATGAACAGAGCTCAGAGTGAGAGACATTTGGATAATCTTTATTTAATTGAGGAAGAAAGCCAAAAGCAAAAATTTAGGCACAAGGCAGATGATGGCAATAGAGCATGCTGAGAAAATCCTTTAAAGTCCTTTAAAGTCCACATAAAATGAGTCATTCTTTCTTCCTCTTTTAAGAATGATCAGGGCAAGACATGGTAACTCATACCTGGAATCCTAGCACTTTGGGAAGCCAAGAGTAGAGGATTGCTTAAGGTCAGGAATTTGAGACCAGCCTCAGTAAGAGAAAGAGACCACATGTCTACAAAATATAGAAAAGTTATCCAAACATGTTGGCATACAGCTATAGTCCCAGCTACTTGAGGAGCTGAGTCAGGAGGATCATTTGAGCCCAGGAATTTGAGGCTGCAGTGATATATGAGGACACCACTGCATTCCAGCCCAGGTAACAGAGGAAGACCTTGTCTCAAAGAAATTAAAAAAAAAAAAAAAAAAAGACTGATCAGGTTAATACATGCTTCCTTCCATATTTGACTTCTAGCTTTTTGAGTCAAATTGGAATTGCATCCCAATACATTCACTTGGCTACTGCCTTATTCTGTTTTACTCTTTATTCTTTCTTTTTATTTTGTCCCAAATGAATCCCTTCAAAAGGAGGTATAAAAAATGAAGAGACAGCCAGCAGAAAATCCAACCACACACAAAAACTTAAACAAATACTCTTCAGCCTAAAGAATATTTCAATAAGTATAAAATTACTGACACTAACCATAACCAAAAGAAATTTATAGAATCCAAACAATGACTATAACTGTGTAAATATAAATTTTTCACTGACACAACTAAAAATAAATATGTAAAAATGAGAGTTGTTAGAGATTAAAATATTATGGGCATTTAATATTGCTTATTAAATTCCCATAATATTATATATTTTTATAATAATAAGCAAATAAAAATGGAAGATGGAATAAAATACATTATAAGAAAAAATTGTGAATAAGTAGCATGTGAACTCTATTGCAAATCTCAAATAACTGATGCCTTCTTATAATTTTCAAAAGACAAACTGAATAAGCCTTTTTTGGCAGTTAAAAAATATGAAGGCAGTAGATATAGCAGTCATGACAGTTAAGAACATCTGATAAAGAACCTTTAGAAAAAGCCCGTTCCTCAAATGAGCAAGCTTTTTGTTCTAGTCTATGCTGAAGGAATTTCAGTTCACCTTCTCCCTGTCTACAGGTACCATTTAAAATAACTAAATTGTGTGTAATTAAAGTGAACATTCTCCCAATGACTTCTATAGCTCTAATCCTTTGTCAAGCAAGAAAAGGCTAAAGACATGGCAATGGAAGTTTGTCCTCCTCTGTCATAGCTTAACTCGTAAGATTGCTCCCCTACCACTCATCAGTGCATGGATGGCCTGGTCAGATACAATAGAAATAATTTACCTTGCACATTTTGCTTTGGATCGTTGCTCATTACATCTTTCTGACTTAGCATCACAGAATTTTTTACCCGTGACAAGGAAATTCAAAGTTTCGAGACCAACTTATTCATTTAACAGATGAGATGTGAGCTTTGGATCAAAAGATCCGAAAAAGGTCATACATCCGCTTAGCACATGAATTTGACCATGTTTCTCTTTACACAATTACTGATGGAGCTCCAATATGTCATAACTGCTTTGAAATGACAGTGATAATTGAAGACCACTGTAACTAAAGTGTGTGCTGCTGTCAAACATGTAAGTGCTTTGTTATTTTGCTTTCTTATAATCTTTAGATAAAATAGTGACAACCATATTGACATTTTTAGTTAATCATTATTATCTATACAATACGTTAACTCCATAGAACATTATCAGCTTCTTTGTTATTTTTGAAAGTTTAGGTATCTCTTGTAATAAAGACAAAATCCTTGAAGAGGGTCTTTGCCCTCTTCAAGGTAAAAGTGACCATTTTACTCCACACCTCACAGAATCCAGAGTGCCTAACATGAGTGGCACAAATGGTACATTCATTCATTATAAAATTTATGGTACATTATAAAAATTGCATCTTTGGCAATATTAGCCAGGAAAAGAAATTCTAAATTAAGTGGTCAGGCACACCTGGAAATTCATGCATGACTTTTGATTTGGAAATCGACTGTCCTCAGTAAATTTCTTGAGTTGCTGATGTCATGATTTCCCAGATAAACCACAGCATACACCACAGAAACCTCAATTTTTACACAACAAGCTTCCTTGCCCCTACGCTCCTCACCCCCACCCCCTGCTCTGTTATTTACCGCATTTTACACATGCATTTTATTTCATGCTTTTATTAATCTAAGTCTTTCCTGCCCCCATTTTAGCAGTAACAAAAGAAGCTGTATCAAATCAATGAACTCAGAGCCAAGAAACAGGGCAGCCCTGCCTACCCTTTCGACCCATGAGGCATGGCTTGCTGAGTGTAAACAAGTCTTCTAACACTTTCTAGACAAGCCCAAAAGTACAAATGAAAACTGATTTGTCTCCCAAGTCAATGCTTAAAATGAAAAGGCTGGAGCTGTTTACACTGAGGAAGAAAGGGCAACCGACAGTCCTTCACCGAGGATTATTGGTAAGAAAACCCAGTCAAAGGTCCATTTTCACTTTTAAATTACAGAACTAAGACAAGGAACAGGGGTCAGGAGAGGATGGGTGTGGGTGCCTAGGAGGCAGCAGGCATGTATAGTCTTGTGTGTTTGTCCTCTGGCTCAGTTACCTACACTCACCATGGCTAAATTGAAAGGCCTGTGTTCAGCTGATAGATTGACAGCACCAATCTGTGTGGAACAGCAGCAACTGGGGACCATGAGGCCCACTCTGCTCTGAGAGGCGGCTGTCAACATGTGCTGCCCAGTCAACTTTGCTTCCAGCAGCAGTCTGAGTGACTTGTGGAGTAGGTCCTGGAAGCCTGGGCCAAGAGGGCAGTCTTGGTGCCTCTCAGTGGACAGAGGTTGGAATAGTAAACCAAGTAACAAAAGCGATCTGAATCCTCAAGTCCATTCAGAGTGGTGACTAGGGTTTCTCTGAAGGGTCTGCATGTGCTAGCCTAGTAGCACTGGTGCCCACAAATTCTGTGCCAGTGAGACTGTGACAGTGCCAGGCCACAATGCCTTGAGCCTTGGCTCCTCACCCATCCCTCTGAGAGCTGAAGTCTCCCCTTTTAAAGAACATGAGTGCTCAGGTTTTGTAGTCCTTACTGTTGTGTGGTCCTCGTGCCTTAGAAGGTAATTTCTTATAAACCAAAGCAATAACTATTGGTCATGTTACCATGCCAAGTGTGTAGTGCAAAACAGGGCTAAAATGGGATAAATACAAATAGCAAACCCAAGTCCTCTGAATCCCCCAAGGCTAAGCCAGAGCAGCACAGTGGGAAGAATACAGGCCGCGGACTCAGCCCAAACTGGGTTCAAATCACAGTTATGCCATTTACTATGTAATCTTGAACAAGTCATTGGTTGTTCTTAACTCACTATAAATGACAGAGAATATCTGTGCCTCAAAATTTTGGCAAAAATTAAATGAGACAAGACATAGAAAGCACAGTTGCTGACAAAATTGAGGCACAGTCCCTGGCTGGTACAATAAGAGCTCTGAGTCTTCCTGAATCCTCAGGGTCCAGAGTATGATTGTAATGGAGTAATGGAACATACTGGGCTGGGGGAAGAGTTTGCCAATCCGGGTAAATCAACCAGTGGGAATTATCACAAATCCCCCATAAAGGACTCCAATAGTAGTGAGTAGATAGGAGGAGAAAAAGAAATTTTAACTATTAATAAATGGGCAACTGCCTAAGTATGCATTTCTACAACCCTAATCTACTTGAAAGACCTTACATAAATCTACATAGGTTACCTTATTTCATGTTAATAGAGATATAAAAAAGAAACAAGATTTATTTTTCTTTCAATTCTGCAATTTTGGTAGAGTTCAGTGACAATGGCTCATGTCTGCTTCAAGCATCAGTGGGGCAGCTCAAAATCTAGGGACTGCAATTATCTCCAGGCTAAGTCACTCACACATCTGGGGATTGATGTTGGCTGCTGGCTAAGCCTTCAGCTGGAACTCTCAACCACAGTGCTCAAAAATGGCCTTCATATATCCAGGGCTTCCTCACAATGTGGTACTACAGGCAAGCGTGCCAAGGAAGAGGGCCCAGTGGGAGATGTGCATGTTAGAACTTAGCTGCAGAAGTCATGCAGCAGTCCTTTCAGCATTTGCCATATAATTTTAGGAGGAAGGATAATAGACTCCACATTCTGTAGGGCAATGGTAAGGTTCTGAAAGAGCATGTGAGACTGAAAATACTGCTGCGGCCATTACTGGAAAATACATTCTGCCACATTTTATAAATGATTGGCACTTAGGTTAGCAAAATTAGGAGGAGCAGGGGCCAGATATTTGAACATAATCCTGAAACAGAAAAACAAAACACAGCTGAGTCTCGTGTGAAGCAGAGTGCCCTCATTGACAGAGCTCACTTTCACTCATTGCAGGGAGCACATGCCTTCTCGTGTCTCTGCACTCCCACCACATTCTTCACTTTCTGTTCACAGACCAGCTTTCTCTTTATTCATTAGCTCACACAAGTAAATTTCCCTTCAGCCTCTTCATTTAAAAAGCTCATCTATTGTCAGTAAATTGACTCCACCATCAAGCTCTGTCAGTGCCCTCCTCAAATCCCCTGAGTTCTCTGCACTGCTGACCCACCTTGCCTGCCAGCACCTGCAACTGGCATGATTTAACCTGGTCTACTCACAGGAAGTGCATGTGAATTAATGCCTCCTGGAGCAGCCCTGAACCGATAAGCAATATCCATTGATAGGTAACTACCTTAGCTCCCTTGCCACATAAAAGACAATAATTCAGACACATATTCCACATTGGCCACCAGTGTCTTCTAACTGGATTAAGCTCCAGTTCTCCAATGGTCACTTCCTTGATAAGTTACCTTTTATCAGCATCTTTTCTTTCCCTATTTCACTTCACTTCCTCCCAGATGTTTCCTAAGATCTCTTCTCAAGTAAACTGCTGCACTCACATCCTTGCCTTGGAGTTTAGGAGAAAATCAAACTAAGATACTCAGTCTCTCAAATTGGGGCCCCAATTTAAAATCCCAAGGGAGTAGTATGATTGGTGGACTTGGGTCATGTGACCAATCCTCATCTAGTCTTTTGTAATTGAAGGAACGGATCATGGAAGAATTGCATGGAGGCTTCCAAAGCTTCCCATCCTCAGGGGTTATAGGTGTGAGTGGCTCTTAAAGAAAGGGTCCGTGGGCAGAAAGGCAGTCCAAATACAGCTACCAAATCATCACACTGCATTTCTAGTGCACATTCAGGGTTTTCTTTATACTCAGACTCTGTTACTCAAATCTTATCAAAGTAAGTCTCCAAATGGAAAACAGAATGCTGACTCCCGAAATCCTGCCTCCACAAATGTATATGAATTGTGGCTCTTTGTAATTTATAGAAACAGTGGACTACCAATTATTTAGAACCTACTGTGCTAGACACTTTATATGTAGTATTTCTTTTTATCCTTACAACAATTAATACATTTTTATAAGTGAAAGCAGATCAAGAAAGGTCTCAAAGTTGGACAGCTCTTTGAATAGTCAACATATGTAAGTCTGGGATGATTTTATTTCAGATCACTAACCATCTCATATTAGAGGATTATAAAGATTCACCATTATTTAAAGGGTCTTTTAAAATAAAATTAAACACATAAATAATGTTAAATGAAAAGCTGTACATGTTTGGCTCAACTGCTTTGTTGTAAAAACTTCCTCATGAATGATACAGTCAAGAAATCCCCTGTGGGCTACTAACTGCATCCTTACCCTAGATTCCTCTTCTATTTCAATCTAAAGAAACCTCCAAAAGTTGACTATTCTAATACCTTCCACCCCCCAAATATGTTTTATTATAAAAATTAAGGTCACAAAATTGAATTTAAATATCTAAGTTATGATCATTTTAGCAACCCCCATTCACCACTTGTTAGAGCTCCCAGGTTAGAACTAAGATACTTCCTCAAAGTTTCTCCCAGTATTTTTCTGTAATCCACAGTCAACTACTCAGTTAACCACCATTACTACTGGCCTCCAATTTTTCCTCTCCTATTCAAACTAAACTTGTCAATTTCAAGTGAAGCTGCTGGAAGAAGTGCTCCTCAAGTGCCATCATGAGCAGTGATGCTTGGAACAACTCCCATAATCCAGGACAGGGTCAGATTCTGAGCAGAGCTGGCAAGACCGTGATCTACCTTCTGACCTGTGGCAAAATAGCCCAACCTGGACCCAGAGTTTCCCAAGAATTCAACCAATTTCTACCTCTCATGCTCTACCAGAAGAGGCTCAGCCCCAGTCTAGGGGGTCAGATGGTTAACAGACACCACAAGATGATCATCATCTAACATTTCTCCTTCCTATCCCAATAATGTTCTTCGTAAGCATATCTACTGACGCAGACAGATAAGTGTGAGTATGTGGACAAGAGTCACGAGGATGTTTCTCCCTATCAGTTTCTGACCCCACTGGGCCTGGTTGGTCACATCTGAAGCACTACTATGATGTTATGCCCAATATTTTGAACAATTTTATTGTTGTTACCAAGCTAAATCAATTTTAATTGATGCAAAATGACCTCATCCCAACTCATGACACTGCTGGGCTGAACTGCTCCATGCCAGAGCAGGCCATGTCACAACCCAAGAGGGAATAAAGTAATATAACTGGAACTAAGGAAAGCCAGAAAATTGCTCCAAATACACACTGAAGCACAGCTGAAAATAATAGTGCAAGCCTGAAGATGCCTGAGATGGAAATCTCAGACAGCTCTGCCTGGTGGGTGACAGTCATACTTAAGGAATGGAATCACAAGTGACACCAGGCTCTGCATATAGTAAGTGCCACTTCATATTAAAAACTGACAGCTCCGTGCACATCCCTTGAAAAACACATTTGCACCCTCCAGATGCACACATACAGTCACCTCCTGACACAGAACAAAGCCATCCACTAAGTATCACCCTTTAAAATACAGGCACTAATGCATATTTTTTAAAAATTTTACTTATGTTAAGGACATACTCTGTGTTGAGTCGACAGTCCGGAGCTTTTTTACTTTTCCACCCCCGTCCCTGGAACATGGTCAATTAAGCATTCATCACTACGAATATGAGATGAAAACCTAACATTTGCTATCAGCTACTTGTTTCAAAAACATTTTTTAAGCTAATATAAATTGAGTACATCATGCTAACCATGCTTTGAATGAGCTAGATTTTTTTACTCGGGTTCTCATTTAATCCCTGTCATTACCACATGAGGCAGTTCCTGTTGCTGTTGGAAACCCAGACTCTGAAAAGTTAAGGATTTGCCCAGTGCCACAGTGCTGGGCACAGGGTAGTCAGGAGTGAAACCTTAGCAATCCACCCATGGATCCACACCACACTTCACAGACTCCAGTGTACTGCCTCCAGATTTCTGGGTCATTACCCCTGTTTTAGCCAGTTCTTCTGACTCAGGCAGTTGTGGTGTCAGTAGGTATTTATCTGTATGAACTCCATGTCAAGTTACTCAATAATCCACCCTTGTCAAGGAGTTATAGTTCTTCTAGCATCACTTCCTTGAAGTAGTCTTGAGCAGGGGTGAATAGTGGCTGGTGATAATTAGTTGGCTCCTGCACGTTTCAAAGTAGGCAGAATAGCATTTGCAGAAAGACCAGCTGTACCGCCCATGATTCTGTGTAGTTAATAAACAGGAGCAGTGAAGCCAATTCAGTCTGTCCCTCCTCACAACTCACACATATGTGGCAGAAGCCTTTACAGAATTGGATGGCATTTCCAAACTGATCAGAGGTCAACCTCTTACCATGGTTCATGTGGCAAAACTAGAAAATATGGAACACATGTACTGTGCCCCTCTATGGTCAAAGCCACCATTCATCCGCCACTACTCATTTCTTCTCTCTACTTCTTTTTTTTTATATATATATTATAAGAAATTTAATAAAGATTTTTAGAGAAAATGCATATTATATAATATAGTATCATTGAATTTTTTTTTTATTAAATCATAGCTGTGTACATTAATTCGATCATGGGGCACCATACACTGGTTCTATAGACCGTTTGACACATTTTCATCACACTGGTTAAAATAGCCTTCCTGGCATTTTCTTAGTTATTGTGTTAAGACATTTACACTCTACATTTACTAAGGTTCACATATACCCTTGTAAGATGCACCACAGGTGTAATCCCACCAATCACCCTTCCTCCTTCCACCTCACCCCTCCCTCCCCTTCCTTTTTTTTTTTTTTTTTTTTTTTTTAGTTTCACATAGCCCAAATGATTTCCTTGCTGTCTCATTTATGGTTAGTATATTCCATTATATCACAGATATTTATTTATTCTAGTACAGAGTAAGTCAATTCAATTTCCTTTCCTCCCCTTGAGTTTAACCATAGTGACTGGGTATTGCAGACTATACTTTTCCACTGCCTGATTTAGTACGTCTACAAAGTGCGAAAGCCTGGCTGTGAAAGGTAGACCTTGAACTTTTAGATGCATCTAGGATAAATATATTCCAGAGTGATGATTCCCAAACTTTTTGGTACCAGGGAACACTTTCATGGTAGATAATCTTTCTATAGCCCAAGGATGGAGGGGGGGTAATTCAAGCACATTACATTATTTTTTGTGCACATTATTTCTATTACTATTACCTTGTAATATATTAAGAAGTAATTATACAACTCACCATAATGCAGAATCATTGGGAGCCCTGTCTTGTTTTCCTGCAACTAGATAGTGCCAGGTGGGGGTAATGTGAGACAGTTACACTCAAAGTGTGTTGTATCCAGTCTGCTCCATAATTTTGTTTTCATTGCCATTACTACAAAAAAAAAAAAAAAAAAAAAAAAAAAAAAAAATTCTGCTTCCCGAAGAATGTTGGAAATGGAAGTAGGCTTTTCAGCAGTTTTGTGGCGGTCTTAGTGTATTAAGCCTTGACTTTAATCCAGAACATATGAAGATCTGAAGGTGTTTCAAACATACTTTTAATGGCACTGTCGTTTGCAGTATGAAGCAATGCTCCTCTTCTAGCATGGACAAAGTAGTTCACCTGGCTTGTTCAGTAATGGGTCTCCAATATTTTCCTTCCCATTTCTGGGGTCTTTTGTGGCTGGGAAGTAATGTCCAAACTCTTGAAAGTTGATGTAGATGGTCATGAACTCAATAGCTGGGAGAAAGGCTCAGACTCAATCTCTTTAGAAATTGCTACTAATATAAAAAAAGTCAAAATCCCGATGTTTTCTTATCACCCCTGAAGTTTCAGTTTGGCTTTGAAAGTAACCACTTTATCTGATGACTTGAGTATAGTTCATTCAAGATTGAGTTTGTTGAGCAGGTCAACTATGTCACACAAGTAAGCAAGTGTTGTGACCCATTCTGTGTCACTAAAATGTGCTGCCGTGGGTGTTTGTTTTTCTAATATAAATCTCTGGAGAGGGTCTCACAACTTAAAAACTCTAACCAGGGGTCTGCCTTCACAATCCATCTCACTCTGTGTATAAGAGAAGACACGTGTGCGCTCAATCCATCTCCTCACAGAGCTGCACTGCACATTCAAATAGGCGTGAGTTAAGGCATTGACTTTAATGTGGTTGATAATTTTAATCACTTCCTGCAAAACTTTTTTTAGTTCAGGCAACATTTTCTGCCCAGCCAGGATTTCTCTATGGATGACACAGCATGTACATTCACATTTAGAAGTGACCTCCTTAGCCTCAGTAGTGAAATCAGAAAGCCATCCAGTTATGGCAACCACTCAGTCTGTGCACTTACTGACAGAGAATGACCAATTCCGTTTTCCCAACATGTGGTAACTCAAAGACTGGAATAGTTCTGCCACTGTGGTGTTGATTGGCAACAAAAGTGCACATAACATATCTTCATCACATCCCCTTGAAAAATGTATTAAACAAAAACAAGCATTATTGCCTTGTTGTCAAGGATTATGTACACGGTGACTCATTAATCCTCTCTAACAATTATGCCTCAGTATCCTCTGCTATTTTATCAGTTCATCTAGTTTTGGTGCAGGCTGAAAGAGGAACATGTTTCCCTTTTGAATTGCAGCCTCTCTTGAAGTGCATGGCAAATGTCCTTAACAGCAGGCAGGATCAACTCCTCACCAGTAATAAAAGGCTTCTTCTATTCAGCAATGTGGTTGGCCTCTAAGAATTGTGCTTTCAGGCAGACACAGTCAATGAGTAATGGCCTTTGGTAATTGCTTCTGCTCATCACATTCATGTTTGCTTCATTTGAAAAACTTCAAAGGCTTGTCTTAATTCGGGGTTTTTGGTGTCCGTGTGGCAAAGCAGTTTTGAAAGTGTTGAGAATAGCATCATAAATGAGAATAGATCAATAGATCTTTTACCAGAATAGCATTATAAACAAGACAAGAATTTCCTTTTGGGCTCCATCTTTATCTTTTTTTATACATATAATTAAGATTTGGGTAAATATTATCTAATTTATGTTCATTTTGCTCTGTTAACACCCTCCAGTCAAAGTTATCATTACTGAGTTTGTACACTCTTTCTGCTTTTCTTTTCTGAATTTGTCTCTAGCTTTTAACTTTTCTTTCCTTTCCATCTTTGGTGACATTTGATTAAGAAAAAAAATAGGCTTCTATTCTCATGGGTAAAAGTTTTCCATGCTTTTTGCAAGGCACGTGCCTTTTCCATTTCTAACCACACTGACCATCTAACGAGGCCATTGTTTGGTACTTCTGGGCACTTTCTTCACAAAGAGAGAAACATGTAGTATGCTAAACCAGGACATCATTAAAGACTCTGAGCCTAAATTTATTCATTGAGAAGAAAATAATATCACCTGCTTTATTGAGTTATTATTATGATTAAATTAAATAGTTTACATACTGTGATATAATAGTTCATAATTTACAAATGAGGAAATTGTGCATATTTTTACTTATTTTTATTAATAGGTACATGAATATCTTTTTATCTGTATTTTTAAACTAAAAAAACTAAACAAAAACTTTGAATAGTGGTTTTAAAATGATATTTGTGTTTATATTTTTATATTCTTCTGAGTGGTAAACATTAGCTATTTTAATCAGGTAAAGATAATTAGAACTAATTGCGTCTATTTATAGTAAGCAGTGTAGTACCCACAGCCACCTGTAAGAAAAACTTGGACCCCACTTCAGGTATAAATTAGATGGTGATTTATAACACCTGCACAGGGGACCACTGCTGGGACAGCAAACGGCCCCAAAGTGAGGGACAGGCAGAGTTTCATACCATTTTTGTTGCCATGCAAGCAAGCAGAAACAAAAGCAGAATGTGACGGTTAGCTAGAGGTGGAGTTACAGTCAGGGGCTATAGGGTGGCGACTGGGTGATGTACATCCTGACGGTTGGCATGGAGACAGCTTGGGAGATACAGTACCTTGGGAACTTTGTGTAGGTAATTTTTACATTGTTTAGCCATTGCTAGGGGTTTGAGGTAAGTTTTCTACCATTGTTTACCCATTGCTAGGGGGTTGGGGGAACTGGGAGAACTTCCCTGTTCTATTCTGAAACCTGCCTTTGAAATTAATGGGGGGAAATGCGGGGGACTAAGGCTGAAACAGGCTGAGACAAACCTGGGCCTTTTAGGGACTGCTCTTTATCACATATAGTTTGGTCATATACAACACTCTACTTTTTTAGTATGTTGCTTTTGAATATAGGTATGCATAAAACAAAAAGAAACCACCATTTTTTAATCAAATATTATTTTAGTCTGGGTTTAAGTCAATAAAAAATTTTCTTAAAAAGCTTAAAAATCTTTTTTCTTTTAAAAAAAAAGATTTTAAGGTGTGGAAAATTGGGGCATCCATCAAGAGCATTTCTTTTAAAAATTAAAGCTAAAAAGCAGAAGTTGAAATTATTTCTAGTATAATGCTAGATATCACTGTTTAATTAAAATTTTACTACTCATAGTTTTCATAATTATATTCAGATCATGTCAAATGGTTAAATAGAGGAGACTTAATTCATGTCCTCCATATACCTTTTAAGTAGAATTTTCATAAACATATTTCTTTGTAGCAGGGTATGAAATTATTTGTCATTTTTTTCATATTCTGTACAAAAACAAATAGATCATTATATTCCTAAAGGAACCTTTTAGGGTGAAGAAAATTGTGTAATCTTTACTTATTCCACCAGCTGTGTACAGAAACATCCTGGAGAACATGTTGAATTTTAGAGCTAAAGGCTTCTAATTTAAACCTCCTCGTGAATCTCTTTTTACTAACTTTCACTGAGCATCCTACTTGTAGAGAGCTCTGCCTGTGCTGTGTGACCTCAGGTTAGCATGTTTATTCTCCACTCACCTTTTCAGGAAGGTTTTTCTTATACCCATATAACAAGGGAAACAGCCATGGTTTGGCTATGTAATTACATTATTCAAGGAATTATACTGCAAACATTTGAAGTGGGACTCTCTTCTCTAACTCTATTTTGTGATCCCCAAACATTTTCTTTTACATCTACATGTTTACACATTCTAAGTTTGTAATCGTACTCATCACTATAAATGGCTTGTCCAAAATGTTTTTCAAAAACAAATGGTGGAATTAAAACAATTGTTTTCTCATTCTCAGGCTAAATTTATTTCATTGTACCTCAACAACCTTAAATAAACTATATTGCAGCTGAGGCAGGGACGTGGTAAAGAAGGATGGTGTTGAAAGTCAACTAAAAGAAATCAGTTCAAAGCCCTTTACACCTTAGAATCAAGTAAGGTTTAAATGTTTGGTCAGAAAACCAAATATATTTAGTTCTGTATATTTCCAGCCAGGCTGTGTGTGCTTTTTTACTGTGTAATAGGACCTGTAACAAATGGAATGAAATATTGATGACCAAGGATGGCAGATCCAGTTATCCCTAAGGAAATGTGATTTAATAGCATCTTGATAAAGGCAGAAGGACTAACTGAAATACTACAACTGCAATTGCAAAGCAAAATAGCAAATGGGTCCTCTATTTTATGTGCATTCTCTTGACAATATACGGTATATACTCGAGTATAAGCCAAGTTTTTTCCGGCACAAAATTTGTGCTGAGTTCGGGTTTTTCGGCACAAATTTTGTGCTGAAAAAACTCGGCTTATACTCGAGTATATACGGTAACTGTATAGATAAGAAATGTATGTATGTGTGTATATATATGTGTGTGTGCATGTATATGTGTGTTTATACATACACACACACACATACATATATAGCAGACTTTAAACTGAATTAGCACAAAGAACAGCATCACCAGTAGCTACTCTACTTAAGAAACTGAATGGCAAGGATTTTTTATTGTTCTTGATGTTGTCTTAATTAATTCTGATGCTCCTCAGTTCTACAAGTATTCCAGCCACATGCATAACAAATTGCCTAACTTTATTGTGAGCATATGGTTAAAAAGTGACTTTTCAGGAGGTTGAATTAATTTATGCTTGCACCTGGTAATAGCAGCTAGACAATCTTTTGTCTAACCAAAAAGTTGGCTAGGTTAATGGAAATTGAAAATAATGTTCAAATTGTTTTAGAACTATATTGCTAGGGAGTAACTTAAGCAGAACCATAGGGAAAGAAGCATAATTTTAGCTAGTTAAATATTGCATATAAAGAAAATACGTTATTTTATTCACAGATAGTTTTCGCTGAATAGAGTGGTCACATACTGCAAGGAAATTTGCCAGACTCCAAGGTCTGACTCCATCAAAGACACACCTATATCATTTCAATTAATGCCCTCCATAAACAGATAGTAGAGAATCATCTTTTTTACTGTATATTATTTTACAAGCCAATGCACCTGACCTTGGTTCAGTCACACCGTATTAGACTTTGAGAGACAAGGACAAACTTGCAAAGTAGTCCTGCCAGTAAACTACCTCTAAGGGATCTTTGGAGAAATCATGTTATCATTGAACTTCTGGATCCCCCACACCCTGACTCTCTTATGAAGTTTATCTTGTGATTAGAAAACCAAATAAAAGGTACTGTGGTATTGTAATAGCTAATTACGGATGAAAACAATTATTTCTGATAGAACCTTACATGAGTCAACAACTGTCAAAAAATTTCAGTCCAAAAATAAATAATTTAAAGTGGAATATGAGGCATAAAATGAACCTAAAATGTAAGAAAATGTTATGTTCACACATTACCCAGGAGACAGGAAGTCTTGAAAAAGTTTTATATCTGACTGAAACGTAAAAAATGCTAAGGATATTTTACCCACTACTCTTAGAACTTCTGCAGTGTTATTCTCAAAGTCAACATTTCATATCTCTCTATGGAATTATACTGCAGAGTTTTTATATTTGATGTTATCTTGGCTAGAATTATTTAAAATTTAGGAAAAGTTGCCCTATACTGAAAAAGGAAAGAGCACTGTAATTGGAGAGCAAGTTAATAAACTTCTTCCAGTTTTTGATGTTGGGGATGAATTTGTGGGTAGTGATTGAAAGTGATATTGAAAGATGCCCCTAATAAAATATGGTAATTATATTTGCATAATTATTTTACTCCTATAACTATTCCCTCAAGCTATAAAATAAACAAAAACAAAACATAAAAACTTGTAGATTAACTTAATAGATCATTTCTTTATACAAATATGTGTTTTAAAAAAAACCTTTCACTTTCAGAAAGCATATACTTTATTTGCAAATTCATTCCTGGAATGGAAGCACTGAATTATCCTTGAAATGTTGTTTCTAGCTGATATGTTATTTGTAATTTATCAGAAATAATTCACTTATTATATTATCATTTGCAGGACTCTTAGGGATCACATAATTCAATACAACTAGGAATATTCATTTTCTATATTAAACAAGATATCTACTTGGAAACTTGCTATTATAATATGTTTTGATGTATTAAATAAAATTGATACTGTGTATTTATTGATAAAGTAACGCCATAAAATATGATAAAACATTGGAAGCAAAAGAAAAATGTAATGGTAATAATAGTAATCATGAAACTTTTCATTAAAACTGAAAATCTGAATTAATTTTTCCTTTCAAAATTCCCTCTGAATACCAAAGGGAATGTACTGAGAAAATAAAAGGGCATGAAAGACTGAAAGCAGGAAAGCCTGACTAATACTTACAAACATCAAAGCTTTTCCACAATGTATTCTATAGGCATGTTGCATTAAAAGTAAAAACTAATACATACACTGTGTTTCAAAAGAAAATAATGTGATGTTTAAAAATAAAAGATTATATATGAGGATAAGTAGAAAAATCCAGTGGAAAAATAGATACTGCAGGCTCAGCTGGGTGAGCAACCAAGAAGCTAAAATAATCTATGGGATGAAAACAAAGGGACACATTTAAACCACAGGGCTCACAGGGTAGTGCTACACGGAATTTTAGTTGGATGCTCATGTCTACAGGGGCACCATTTATCAAAGAGCTCTTACCTCCAGCCTCATGCTTTCATTATTAAAATGGAAAAACTGGGAAAGGCACAGCGCAAAAGCTACTATAGCTCCAGAGGTAACTGTATAATGATTGTAAAGAATGCAAAATTCAAAGATTCTGCTTGTTTAAAGATATACTTTCAGAAAAGAAGGAATAAAGCAATAACAGGCAAAAATTCAGACCCAGCAAATTACAGTTTTTCATCTCAAAACAATGGGAGATTTTTATTTATATTAGAATACACTCTAGATTCTCATCAAGATCTTTCTTGCTGATTTTCAGGGATGGAGGGTCCTCCTGAATTTCAGTTAAGGAAAATGATACATTTCGCTGCTCAACAGGGAGACATGACACCTGCTCTAAGCTATTATCAAATGAGAAAGATATTTTTGATGTGTTATTCCCTTGAAAAAGTTTCATGACTCTCTTTCAGATCTTCAATGTCATATTGGCTTTCTTCTTAAGAACAAATGTTAAAACTTCCTTTGTTTTCACATGTGTATTTGACCTCCTCTCAAATCTATAGTAGACCTTTCAAATATACATTATCAGTATAGCTTTCAAGTAGCCTTTTAAAGGTTGATAACTTATGACTACAAATTCTATTTTCCACCAACTTGGAAGATACATTTATGCAGAAGTGGATATCATCATAAACTCTAAGCTGTGAAATTAAAATAACTCCAGATATAAAAATCTCATTCTTCTCTGATCTAAACTAACTGATTTGAATACGTATGTCCAAAGACTCTGACAGAACCCCTAACAGTTTATAATGCTGTCAATTATATTCACATCTCTTACAAAAATAAACAAAAAGTAACACTGGGACTATGAATCTACTTAAAAATTAAATATTTATGGAATAACTTGAAAGTTAGAAAAATATATTCATAAAACATTGTGCAAAATATAAGGCAATTCTTTTGAAAATATTTCTCTTATAAATTGGAATTCTGAGAACAATTATATTTTATATGTTGCCTATTTAAAATAATTATTATGGAGCAAACATGATTGTAAAAACTATAAGAATCAACTCATATAAAATGCAGAAATGTTGAAAAAATTTTCCCAGAAATGATACAAGGGAACGCAGACATTTAAAACAAAAACAAAAAACCTGTGATTAGTCAAAGACAGACTGTAACCGGAGGAGACTGAAATGTAGGTACAGATAGTAATAATTAAAAACAGAATTTTGAGATGGGTTGTTGATGTGTGCACTTTCTGTTTTTTGAATGTGCACATTTAATATGATAAATTTCCCTTTGAGGACCAGCTTTGCAGTATCCACAGGTTTTGAAAACTTGTGGGATCGTCACCATTCTGTTCAAGAAATCTAATGATTTCCTTCTTTTCTCCTCCTTGACCCAGCTGTCATTCAGCATAAGGTTTTTCAGTTTCCATGAATTTATGTGGTGTTGAAGATTTTTATTGGAATTGAGTTTTACTTTTATGCAATATTGGTCTGAAAAGATACAAGGTATGATTTCTATTCTTTTAAATGTCTTGAGATTTGATTTTTGCCCTAAGATATGATCAATTTTGGAGGATTATCCATGGGCTGACAAGCAGAACATATACTCAATTTTACTGGGATGGAATGTTCTGTATATGTCTGTCAAGCCCATTTATTCTAAGTCATGTTTAAGTCTATTGCTTTTTTATGTAATTTCTGCTTGGAGGATCTGCCCCAGAGGGTTGTTTAAATCCCCAGTCATTATGGTGTTGCAGGATATCTAATTGTTCATATCTGTTAGGGTTTGTTTTACATGTCTAAGAGCATTTAAGTTGGGCACATAGATATTTAGGATCAAAATGTCTTCTTTGTTGTATTGTTCCCTTGATCTGTAAACAGTGTCCATCTTTGTCTTTATTTTTGTTGTTTTAAAGATTATTGTATCTGCAAGTAAGTTGGCAACCCCTACCTTCTTCAAATTTCCATTTGCCTGTAATATTGTTTTCTAATCTTTTATTCACCCTTAGACTTGTTTTGTCCTTCAAGGTTAGGTGTGTTTCCTAAATATAGAATATAGAATATGGTTGACTTGTGCTTTTTTTAATCCACTCAGCCAGCCTGTGTCTCTTCAGTGGGGGAATTTAAACCATATTTATTGAGATATTTGATAAGTATGGAGGAGTTCTGTTTGTCTTATTTTCATCCCTTGCATCACTGTGGAAGCTAGACTTTGTCCTTCAGTTTCTTGGTATATTGATTTTGCTGGTGGTCTATTGTAAATGGTCAGTATGAAGAAAGGGTCTGAGTACTTCCCACAGAGCTAGTCTTGTTGTGGCAAATTTCTTCAATGTTTGCACATCAATAAAAGATTTCATTTCTTCATCAAATAAGACACTTAGTTCAGCAGTATACAGCATCCTGGGTTAAAATTGTTTTGTTTAAAAAGATTAAAAGTAGATAAATACCCTCTCTGGCTTGAAAAGTTTCAGCTGAAAAGTTTGTTGTTACCTAGATATTTTTACCCTTTCAGGTAAGAACTTGTTTATGCTTGACTGCTTGCAGAATTTTCTCTTTCATTTTGATTTTGCCCAAGTTAATTACAATGTGTCTAGGAGATGCTTTGTCTAAATTGAGTCATAATGGAGTTCTGAAACTATCTAGTATCTGCATTTCTGTGTCTCTTCCACTGCTAAATTCCCCACCATAATGTCTTGAAGTAGAGTTTTTATATTTTTAGGACTCTCTTCTTTTTCAGGAATCCCTATGATTCAAATATTCATACATTTGGCATAATCCTGTATCTCTCAGATAATTTTGTACTTTTATTCCCTTTTGCCTCTTTGAATGACTGGGTTAGTTCAAAAGTTTTATCTTCAGTATCTAAGATACTTTCTTCTCTATGTTCTATTCTATTTCTGAGACTCTCTTCTTTGTTTTAAACCTCCTAAATGCCTCTTTCAACTCCTTCAATTCCTTAAGCTCTCTTGTATCCTTTTTAATTATGTCCAGATCCTTGGTAACTTTATCTTTAATCTTACAGATTTCTTGAGACAATTTTTTTTTTACTTCCTCTTGGATTTCTTTTTCCATTTCCTCAATTCCATTCCTCCTATTTGCCCTCCAATCCTATTCTGAATCCTATTCCTTTCATTTCAACAATTTCTCTGTGGCTGGTATTTTCAGCTGTATCTCCACTGTATTCTCTAGAGGGGGGGGAGACCTGCTCTAAGTTTTCAAGTTGCCAGTGTTCCTCTACTGATTCCTCCCCATGTGTATTTTCAGTTTATTTATATATTTATTAAACTTTAAAAACTGGACCACCATGGAATAAAAGGAGAACTCAGTTCCAATAAAACTGTTGATCCCCTCATAAACTCATGAATACTAAATGACATCATGTTGAATGACAGCTGGGTCAAAGAGGAGATAAAGATGGAAATCATGAGATTTCTCAAAAAAAAAAAAAAAAGGCAAACAACACACAACTGTCAAAACCTATGGAACATTCTAGCAGATGTGGTAAGAAAGAAACATTTTTACTCTGCTGGTGGTATTGCAAACTACTACAACCTCTATGGAAAGAAATATGGAGAATCTTCAAAGAGGTAAAAGTAGACGTTTCATTTGATCCTGCAATCCCATCACTAGGTATCTATCCAGAAGGAGGAAAAAAAATAGTTTGCACATAAGGACATTTGCAGTAGAGTGTTCTTTCCAGCTCAATTCTCAATTGCTAAAATGTAGAATCAATCCAAGTGTCCATCAACCCACCAATGGACTTATAAAATTTGATATATATTTGATATATTTTCCCAAAAAAAAAAAAAAAAAGGAATGCTATTCAGCCATAAAAAAACAAAAATGGAGACTTTACATGTTTTGTATTTACCTGGATGGAGTTGAAGAACATTCTTTTTAGTAATCGATCACAAGAATATCAGTGTACGCAATACTAATATGAAACCCTACATGAGAGAAAACCAAAATTAAACTCAAGTAGGGGGGTAGAGAGGAGAAAGGAAAGGGAACATGAGGGACGGATTGGTAAGATCTTATTTTGATGGGCACAATGTAATAGTGTATAGTGCACTCCCTGGATGAAGAATTCAACTACAACTTGAACTTTACCTAACAAATTCAAACAATGTAATGTAAATATATGTACCCTCATATTAAACTGAAATTTAAAACAAAAAAGCATTTTGAAATTATTAGGAAGTAAAGATTTAAAGGGAAAACAGATGAAAAATTAATAGTTAAAACTTCAAAAGAAGCAACTAATTCTGAACTTACAAAAAATGAGATAAAGGGGAAAATGATTTTTCTTATTCATACATTTCATAAAAAATATTGCACAGGGAGACACACACTGGCAAAATCTTGTTTTATTTTATTTTTTTGGACAGAGAAAAAGAAAGTAAGCAGTCTGGCATTAAAAAAAAAGAAAGCAGATTATCCAACTCTTTTCATCTCCCTCACCCTTGCCCTAGTAATCAATCCCCACAATATAATCCAATGGGCAGCAGATTTGTGGACAATATTAAATATTTTAGGATAATGAAGAAGACTTGGTATTTGTTGTAACAAATAAAATTTATTACCCAGAATACTAATGTTTATAGTTTATGGCAAAATAAAAAGCAAATTCTGTACTCATGTAGATTTTCTTTCTCTCTCTTTTTAATTTTTTTTTTATGAAAGGCATTATAATACATCTATCAATTGACACATGTTGAATTATCATAAAGGCAATATATTTATTTTCCATTCATTCAAAAGTATAATATGGCTAAGATCTCAAAATCTCTCTTTATAGAGACCTGATTGCAGTGCTCTCTGTCTTCCTGGAGGGCAACAGGTACTTTATTACAAGTACATATTTTATTTTCTTTATAGTTTACATGTATGGTTACATTGTCTATTTGGATTTTAAAAAACATTGTTTCCTATTTTTCCTTATTTTTGCACTTTAAACAAATAAAGTCATGGGGAAGTATTCTTTTATGTTTGTAAAATTCATATGCAGTATATTGTTTCATTTGAGTATAGTTTAAGTACTGTATTTCAAAAACATAATATGCCAAAATATATTCATTTGTCTGTCTATGGAATTCTGAGTTGCTTTCCGTTGCAAATTAAACATTCTTGTATAATTTCTTCTGATATGTACAAGCACACATTTTCATAAGGTACTTAGCAAGTGGAATTTTCAAAACATAGTAGTAGACGATATTCTCAATTTCACTAATTTTTTATTTTGTTCCATAGTTACTTAGGGAGTTGAGTATTTTTTTCATATTTTTGCTGATTATTTAGATTTCTCCACTTTTTTGAAGAACCTGACCAAATCTTTTCTGCATTTTTTCACTGGATTGCATGTATGTACTAGTGAAATGAAACCTTTAAAATAGATACATGAAAGGCTGAGCATAGTGGCTCATACCTCTAATCCCAGCATTCTGGGAGACCAAGGTGAGTGGATCACATGAACTCAGGAGTTCGAGATCAGCCTGAGCAAGAGTTAATCTCCCTCTCTAAAAAAAGAAAAAAAAAATCACTGGGCACTGTGGAGGGTGCCTGTATGGCTAATAGCTTAAGCCTCAGAGACTGAGGTGAGCTATGACACCACGGCATTCTACTGAGGGTGACAGAGTAAGACTCTGTCTCAAAAAAAAAAAAAAAAAATCAGATATATGAAATAATACCCTTGTCAAATCTATGTGGTATAAATACTTTCTCCTCACTATGGATTTGTTGGTTCTCTCTGTTATGGTGTTTTATAATCAGAAGGTCTTAATTTTAATATTATCAGATTTATCAAACTTTGTCTTTGAAAGTGACTCTATTTTTTGGCCCTACAAAGTATTCTGTATCCCCCAAACTTCAATGAGATCATCTCACATTTATGTCTTTAATCAATTGGAATAAATTTTTTAAATTTATGATATGATGTTTGGGTTCATTTTTACTCTCATCTTATACTCATATAGAGTTCCCAAATACTTTTTCTTTCTTTCTTTTCCAAGACAGAGTCTTACGATGTCACCCTCCCTTGGTAGAGTGTTGTGGCGTCACAGCTCACAGCAACCTCAAATTCTTGGGCTCATGTGATTCTCTTGCCTCAGCCTTCCAAGTAGCTGGGACTACTGGCACCTCCACAACGCCCAGCTATTTTTTGATTGCAGTTGTCATTGTGTTCGGCAGGCCCAGGCCAGGCTTGAACCCACCAGCTTTGGTGTATCTGGCTGGTGCCCTAGTCACTGAGCTACAGGCCCTGAGCCAGAGTTGCCAAATACTATTTATTAAAAAAAAAATCTTCCTATTCACTGCCATCATTTCAATTAATATATTCCCAATGTCTATGTGTATGTGTCTATTTCTATGCTATCATTTTTATTAATTTTATTTTCATCCACACTTGCAACAATATCATACTAATTTCAGTAATTTTGGCTTTGTAAGTCTCCAAACCAATTTTTTGTTATTATTTTCAGGAATGTCTTAGATAGTCATAGTCCTTAAAATTTCAGTATACATTTCAGATTCAGTATGTCATTTTGAACACACACATCAGTTCAATGCCTCAACACACCCAGTACTTGGCAAAATATTGAGATTGCAGTGAATTTATAAGAATAGTAGAGAACTGACAGCTTACTGAGAATGAATCTTTGAATCCAGGAATGTAGTTTATATCTCTATTTTATATGTTTTAAGAACTCTATTATTTTTTCTCACACTGATTTTAGTGCATTTATTTCTAGATCCTTGACTTTTTTTATGTATTTAATGTTTTTGTTGTATTTTTATTTTAACACACATATTAACTGAATCTTGCTGCAGTCATTACATCAAATTTTGTGCCAAAAAGTTACTGAACTCTCCAAGAGTTTTCCCTGCACTTTCTTCAAGTATTTTTATAGTTTCATGTCTTAGGTTTAAATCTTTTATCCAGTGAGAGTCAATTTTTTGTTAGAGGTGAAAGGTGTGGGTCCAGTTTCAGTCCATACTACCCAAGGCAATTTACAGATTTAATGCAATTCCCATTAAAGCACTTCTGTCATACTTTAAAGATCTGGAAAAACTAGTACTGCATTTTATATGGAATCAGAAAAAACCTCAAATAGTCAAGACATTACTCAGAAATAAAAACAAATCAGGTAGAATCATGCTACCAGACTTTAGATTATACTATAAATCTATAGTGATCAAAACAGCATGGTATTGGCACAAAAATAGAGAGGTAGATGTAGGGAATAGAATTGAGAACCAAGAGATGAACCCAGGCACTTATCGTCATTTGGTCTTCGATAAGCCCATCAAAAACTTAAATTGGGGGAAAGACTCCCTATTTAACAAATGGAATTTTTAATAAATAAGTGGATGAAAGGTATTAGCTTTAGGCAGGAAAGAGAAAAAATGTGCAGTAAGTTTAAGTTCAGGTATAGATGAAGAGAAGACTAATGGAAATATTAATAAATTATATTTTGTGACCAATCACAGTTACTTAAAACACATCTCATGTCTCTTGACATCTATAGCAGCAAAACTATTAATTCAGAGTATGTAAATGTAGTCTTGTAGAAAACAATTTGCTAGCTAGCAAGACAATTCTTACAATTTGACATTAAATGGAAGAAAACACAACAGAGAAAATCTGTCACTGATGATGGTGAATAGAGCATTTAATCTGATTTAAAGTTCTGCATCCCACATTGCTTACTTGGCTAAACAAATCTCTTATGTGCATTAGGTAATATATTCAGCTTCCTTAAAAGTAAGATAAAGGAGCATTAGAACAGCATCCAAATAAAATGTTTTTCAGTGTAAGTGA
>CAUYPK010084196.1:0-15077 GCA_963574355.1 Loris lydekkerianus
TGCTCATCATCGTTATGTTTGGTGATCACAGTTACTTTCTCAGCAACCAAATATGCAGAATAAAAACCAACACCAAACTGGCCAATCATAAATATATCTGCACCAGCCTGCAGAGCTTCCATGAATGCTTTGGTTCCAGACTTGGCAATAGTACCTAGGTTATTGATCAAGTCAGCCTTGGTTATTCCAATGCCAGTATCCACAATAGTAAGGGTTTTATCTTGTTTGTTTGGTATGAGATTAATGTGCAGCTCTTTCCCAGAGTCTGGTTTACTGGGATCTGTCAAACTTTCATATCTGATTTTGTCCAAAGCATCTGATGAGTTTGAAATGAGTTCTCTCAGAAAGATCTCTTTGTTGGAGTAGAAAGTATTGATGATCAATGACATCAACTGGGCAATTTCTGCCTGAAAGGCAAATGTCTCAACCTCCTCCTCCTCCATCGGTTAGTCTTGGGTCTGGGTTTCCTCAGGCATATTGGCTAATGGACTACACAGGCACCACAGTACAGCAGCACCCGGACACTGAAGCAACTCCTAAGAGTGAGTCTTAATTATCAAAATGAGACTTATTGTACCAACCAAGAATTCCTGGAAGAAGATGACACCTGACCAAGATATTGTCATGTGTCGGGGAAGGGGCCACTTATAGAACATGGTAAAAGGGAGGAGCTTAAAAAAAGTCCCCCAGTGTGTTCACCCATTCAATGCACTGTCTACTCATAACATTCAGGACTATGAAGAAATCTACACAAAGGAAGAGCTGAGGAAGTTCAGTGTGATAGCATGTGGGGAAGGAACTAGGGGCTGAGGGGGGAAGAAATTGGTCCTATTTTTCATCACAAATCTCTTGATACTATTTAGTTTTTAATCATATGCATCTATTACATTAAGAACATTTTCAAAAGTTTTAAGGTCAACCCAGGAACCTCTATTTCCTACGTTGATGACAAATACATGCCACTGGCATTGGCTAGGTTCCACACTCATTTGGATATATCAAGGACAGCCAAACTGGTCTCCAGTATCTGTAGAACCTGGGAGGTCTCCAAGCCAGCTTCATGTCCTCACTCTTAAATGGTAACCCCACCTGTTATTATCTTTACTATATACAAAGCACTGGTTGAAATGCAAAATGAGTTCAAATCCCAGGTCCCTCACTTCTTAGCTGTCACCTTGGGCAAGTTATTTCCCCCTTGGAATCCTCAGTTCTCCTGCCTCTCCACCTACTATGGGAGTAACACCTGTCATGAAGATTACATGTGATGATGTCAAGATTAAAAATGCTAACTGCTTCATGTAGAAATGTTTAACCCTTCACCCATAAGATATTTTAGCTGTCTTCCTCCCCTATCCCTCTCTGTCTTCCCCTCTGTCCATCCCCTTTGCTTAACTGCCCTCTGTCAGCCATGCCTTCTCTGCTTCTTCTCAACCACTCCTTCTCACATCTCTATCAGTTGCCCTCTCCTAGCTTCAATCCCTCATATTCCTGTCAGGGTCTCCCTTACAGTTACACAAATAAGCTGCCCCTTCCTGCCTCTGTCATAACTGACTGAACAAGTCATCACTTTCTCCCTCTTTCCCCACAAGAGTCCCCTCCAGGGTGGCTCCGCTGCTTCAGCTCCTAGACTCCTCAAGAAGGTCACCAAGGCCAGCAGATCTTTCCCCAACCTCACCTCTGTTGCCTTCAAACCTAACCCTTCCCTTGTCCTTGAACCCTTGCCTTTCAGCACTCTTCCTTCTGGCTTTCTGACCACCTATCTAATGTCCATTTAACTGTCTCCTCTGGGGTGCTAATGCCAGGGATGCAGAGGCTCTGCCCTTGGGTCCTTCTCCCAGGAAAATCCTACATGTTCCCACAGCTTCAGGGCCCCTCCACCCCCTCTATATGCAGCCCATCAGACCCAGCCCTATACCTGCCCTGTACTTGTTTGCTCACCAGATAGAAATGATGAGGGGGAACATAGGTGCTCCTCCCAGGAGAAACAGCAGCCTCCAGTGGTGAAGACTATAGGAAAGTGACACCAGGCTTAGGATACCCATAGAGAAACAGCAGTGTTCCAGGATGATGGCATGGGCCCGGTGCTCACCTACTAGCCACTCAGTAACTGTGAAGAGGTCAAGAGGAGAAAACAATTGTCAGCTCAAAGTTAACAGGGTACCCCAGTATCCAACCTTTTCATATACCTGCCTTGATCTGGACAGTTCAGACTGGACACAGGGTTTCCTGCCTGGTTGTGATCTGCACTAGGTCCAGAAACAGTCCTTCAAAGCCAGGAAGAGTGCCTGTAAGGGCACAACCTGGGCTGCTTGCCTAACCGTCTGATCTCTCATACATAGCCTCCCATTTCTTCTCAATCTAGCTGATTCCTCTCAACTCCTCCTACCTAACCACATGCCTCTCATAGAGATAACCTGGTGCTATGCACAATATCCCACTTGTGGCCTGACACAGGGCAAGGCAAGCAATCACTGTCCTCCCCTTTTCTCTGAATGTATTAGTGCTCTGGCCATGAGGCCCAGGGCTCTGTGGAGGACCTCCCAAGGAGAAGAGGTCACCTTCCAGGGAAGTCCAGACACATCCAGCATTTGCAGTTATAAGACTGCACTCAGGACTTCAGCATCACATAGGCCTCAGCTAAAATCCCAGCTTCTTCTCTGAAGTACTGTTTGACCCTGAGCAAGTTAGTTAACATCTTTGAAGTATCCTCCTCAGCTAAAGAAACTTTAGAATTTTTCCTACTGAATAGTGTCAGGATGAAATGAAACAATGCAGATAAAGGGTTTAACAGCTGCCTGCCCCTTCTTCAGGCTCAATAAATGTAAGCCCTGTGGATGGGATATGCAAGGAGGAAGTATTGGGGGAAGGAAAATGGGGGAATGTGTGAGGGGTTTAGGGTGGAAGATGAGGGTATAAGGGCAGGCTGGGCACAGATGATCTGCTATCTTCAAACAGTGAAAAGTGGAGATTTCTTTCACTTCTGCTTTCCCAATTAGGTCCTGACTGTGTGTCCTGTGGACTTCCACCAGGTCAGGACATACTGGAACACCCCACTCCTATGCCCCCACCAAGCTCACCATGGCCAGGCTGCCACTGTCTTTCAGCCTGGCCCTCCCCCTTTACGGTCACCTAAGGAGGTACTGGAGATGACATAGCCCACCATCGCCTGTGACACACAGAAGCGGAAGAACAAATATTGATGAAAACTGTTCACAAAGGCTGTCCCGAACCCGAAGATGACCAGCCCCAGCAGCGACAGCAGGATGGCAGGGTGGCGGCCAAGCCTATAGGAGTGAATGGGAGGATGCACAAAGTGCCAGGATCTCCTTGGCTGGTCCCAGTTAGACTCCTGAGCCAGTACTTAAACCTTACATGGAACCTGAGAAGACTGTACCACCACCACCCCAGCTTGAGAATCTTCACCTCTGAATGCCCAGGAGGAAAAGGCAAGGTATCCTGGGGAACTTTGGGGACTTACCTGTCACTTAAGAGCCCAAAGAAGAGAGAGCCTATCAGGACCCCTGCCACGAACATGGTCTTTACAGTGCCTGTGTTCTGCTCCATGTCACACACCAGGTCAAACTGTGGGTCAGATACAGAGATCTGCCCAGGCTCTGCCTCCACAGGTTGACCTCAGGCTAATGGCTTCCCCTCTATGAGCCTCAGCTCCCCCACCTGTTCAATGAGGGTGGGGGCACATCTCTGGGCCTGGGGGATAACCATGGATGACCCAGCACAAAGCACACCTCAACGTTCAGTGATCGCTTCATGTTGCCAGGATAGATCCACCCATCTTGGCAAGTAACTGTGTCTTTGAGGCCAAACTGGATAATAGAAGGTAGATCCCATGGCACAGGTAAGTACATGAAGCATGTCATAAAATGGCCACTGAGATCTCGGGGCACCGTCAGATTCAGCTGCTCATACTCTGTCAGGTTGGGGCCCACTGCCAGGATCCAGCTGGTGTTGCAATATGGCTTGTCATTTCTAAACACGAACAGGTCTGCAAACATGAAGAAGCCTGCCACGATGTTGGGGATGCAAGTGAGGGCCACCAGCCTCCGCTGGAAAGTGCCAAACTCCCCCACTGCATCCAGAACATCAGAAAACTTATCATCCTGCTTGGTGAAAATGGCCCTCAATCTGTGTAACAGCCCCTCCAGAGACAGGGTATTGGAATCCGTTAATGCCTCACGCCGGTTCAAGTTCCAGGAAGTGTCCTGGGATCCTCTCTTCACTTCTGGGTTGTTTTCTTCCGCCATCTGTTCAAAGAAACAATGCAGTTCAGTCTCTATTGATCCCTAATAAACTGGATATCAGAGACCAGCATGGGAGCCACTCACCCGAAACTGGCCTCTGGCTTCAAACCTTAATGTTGTAAGTTCTTCCCACTTTTGTTTCTAAAGTCTTTTAGTTAGTACAGTCGGTCCACCATTGACCCAACCATCCCTGACTTTTAGTGCAAGGTTAAATAGTAGTAGTTTAGAAAGTGTTATTCTTCTGTTGTCATGAATGGCCAAGTTCTGAGGACTCTTCCTGCAACTTCTCCGTGACCTAAACTTCCTTTACTCTAACAATGAGGCACCAATGGACTTTCAAAAGGTAGGAGAGACTCTTTCTTCAACAATAAAGACCTGCATCAGCTCTTTTCCAGGAGCTAAGGCCCGTGTGGAAGGCTGAAAGCCTTGGTCACAGTAAGTGGAGAGCCACATCTGGTACAGGGGGCGCCATAATAGTAGGGTGACAGACAGTAGCATGGAGCCAAACTGCACAGGCAGGTAAGGTGGAGGAGGAAGGTAAGCAGTACTGACCATAAGGAGATTGCTACCTTGTAACTACATCAAGCAGCTAAACTAAGCTTAAAACTGCTTTGAGCCAAAACCTTCAGCAGACCTAAAAGCTCCTGGGCATGGCACACTTTGACTCTGAGCAAAAGCAGAAATAAGCCTCCTCTGAAGGAAAATTTCTCCAAGTTGAGGCTGCAGGACTCTGACAGATAAATGTCAACTTGAGAGATTATGGCTTGAGAAGACAAGCCACTCTGACAGTGAACAGAATCCAGAGATGACAGACTTAGACTGTTGTCTATTGGGACTGTCAGATACAGAACGTAGAACAGCTATTGTATCAACTTCCTAAAGAAATAAAAGACCTAATTGAAAAATGAACTTAAAATTCCTTTGGGAAGAAGACAGCAAAACTCTAAAAATCAAATCTTATTAAATGGGAATTTTAATTTTTGATGTTAAAAGAAGGTTAATCAAATTTGACACAAAGAATTAGTACAGCTGAAATGTGAAGGAGAGGTTTATAGAAGGTTACAGATAGAAGGTTTAAAATGTATCCAACTGGAATCCCAGAAGGAGAAATGAAGAAGTATTATTAAAGAAATAAAAATAACTTTTCTAAAACATGAGAAATCTTGGGTTCAGGAAGCAACTGATGTCAAGGAGGATAAAATAGAAATAAATAAATAAGAAACCCATGGCTAGACTCATTGTAATGCAGCTGCAGGATACGAATGAGAAAATATTTTGATAATCTGCTAAAGAAAAGATAGATCACTGATTAATGAATACTTTCAGTGTCTGCTATCAAGAAGTACAGGCTGGCTCGGCACGTGTGGCTCAAGCAGCTAAGGCACCAGCCACATACACCTGAACTGGCAGGTTCAAATCCATCACGGGCCTACCAAACAACAATGATGGTTGCAACCAAAAAATAGCTGGGCATTATGGTGGGCACCTGTAGTTCCAGCTACTTGGGAGGCAGAGGCAGGAGAATCGCTTGAGCCCAGGAGTTGGGGGTTGTGAGTTGTGATGTCATAGTACTCTACCCGGGGCGACAGCTTGAGGCTCTGTCTCAAAAAAAAAAAAAGAAAAGAAAAAAAAGAAGAAGAAGAAGTACAGGCTGTTAAGCAACAAGGAAGTCAGAGATTATGAACAATACCTTCAAAGTGGGTATCGAAAATTACGGTATGGCTAGAGTTGTTTACTCAGCAAAATAATTTGTTAAGAACCGTTCTCTTGGCCCGGCACAGTGTCTCATGCTTGTTCTAATCATAGAACTCTGGGAGTCCAAGGTGGGTGGATTGCCTGAGCTCAGGAGTTGGAGACCAGCCTGAGCAAGAGCGAGATCTCATCTCTAATAATAGCCGGGTGTTGTGGCGGGAGCCTGTAGTCCCAACTACTCAAGGGGCTGAGGCAAGAGAATCGCTTGAGCTCACAAGTTTTAGGTTGCTGTGAGCAGTGACACTACAGCACTCTATTGAGGGTGACAAAATGAGACTCTGTCTCAAGGAAAAAAAAAAAGAACTGTTCTCTCTTTCTCTCTGTACATATGCCTTACCATGTGAACTTTATAATTAGTTATTGGTATTTAAGCTGGCCATGCTTTTGATGAGATTGTATTGAATCTGTAGGTCAAATGGGACAGAATTTATATCTAACAACAGTATGAAATCCTCTAATCTGGGAACATGGAGTTAGAGATATCTGTATTTCTTCAGTTAAAAAATCTTGTGGATACTTCACAAGTGAAAGAAGAAATCACAGTGGAAATTTTAAAATATTCATAAATTATGAGTGATAAAAATATAACATATCAAAACTTATTATTGGTATAAAGTTCAACTTTGTGAGAAATTTATAGCTTTAGGGTTTTATAATAGAATATTAAAAATATTCAAAATTAATCAACTAAACATCTAATGTAAGAAGTGAGGGAGAAAACAAACTAATAAATCAAACAAAGTAAAAGAAGGTAGTAATAAAGGTTAGACAAAAATAAATGAAATGTTAAACAAAAATATAGGGGAATTAACAAAGTCCGAAGTTATTTCTTAAATGCATTAATAAGATAGACAAATCTCTGCTAAAATTATATAAAGAAATAAAAAAGAAGCCACAAATAAGTCTTATGTAAACACAAAAAGGAATATAAAGATACAACAAAGTTTAAACATATTAACTAAATACTAACATCAACTTTATGCCAATAAATTTGAAAAGTTATGTGAATTAAATTCCCAGAAGAAAATTAATGAAAATAGAAATTAGAAAAAATAGCAGGCCTTACAAGTTCTATAATGACTGAAGAAATTAAAGTAGAAGCTAAGAATCTCACCCCCCCAAAAAAAAACACAAGCTACCAAACTTACAAAGAACAACTTTTTTTTAGAGAATAAGAGGAGATATACTCCCAAGTAATTCTTACTTTGATTATAAAACTAGAAAACTGCAATACAAGAAAGTTAACTACAGATTCATTTCATTCATAAAAATAAATACAAAACCTGTAAAAACAGTGTAGGTAAACCAAATTTGATAATCTACTAAAGAAAAATACACCACTGTCAAGGTAGTTTTAACCGAGAAATGCAAACATAATTTTACTATTAGAAAATACAAAAATACTTCTATTACTAGATTAATAGAGTAAAAGCATGTGATCAGGTTTATAGATGAAAAAATGTATTTGATAAAATTCAACACCGATTTATGATTTTTTAGCAAAATCCTAGGAAAAATTGAAAATTCCTTGATGTAATAAAGATAATCTATCCCCCCCCCCGCAAATTCTGTGAGTGAAATGTTAAAATTATTCCACTGAAAATTAGGGAGAAGACAAAGATTTGCCCACAATCACTTCAACATTATACCGGTGGCCCTTGTTACTGCAGTCAGATAAGGAAATTAAAGGCATAGAGATTGAAAAGACAATAAACCCCCAAAGATACTGCAGATAATTAAAAACAACAGAACTTAGAAATGTAGCTATTTATAATGTGAATATATAAAAGACAATTACGTTGTTGTAAATCCCAAATAATTATAAAATATAATTTGTAAAAATATATATTGAAGGAAAAAAATATTCAAACTCATTCAAAATTAGAAAAATGGAAACTACAGCACTACTGAGAGAACATTTCTCACCTATTACATTGTCAAAAGTTAAGAAATATGACAACACATTTGCTGGAGAGGCAATGGAGACCCAAGTTCTTTCATGCTTTGCTAATGGGAAAGCAAAGTGGCATAACCTTCTGAAGGACAATTTGGCAATATCTAATAGGCAAGAAAGAGTTAACCCAGACAACCTGATTTACATGCACAGTTATCAATGTTGCACATTCTCAGAAGGTTCTTCTTGAGTGACTACTACTTAGCTGGCTTCTGGGAATTGAGCTCTTGGAGTGTTCCCTGCGCTATCAGTGAAAGTATAGTATTTTGCCTGCTTGGAGCCTTGAAACACACTTGTCTAGATAGTTTGTGCCTTATGATAAACATCTTTCCTTCTTGGGGTCTGAAATTAGGCTGTAAGTTTCAGTCAATACACGTAACCATGAAGACATGGTGGACTCACGTAACCAATTCCTGATAATTGGTTACATGGACTCTTAGGCAGAAGGAGGTTTTCTGGCAGAAAAGACTTCATATATGTTACAGTTCACTGGTAGTAGAATAAAGGCATCCCGGATATTTCCACTGGGAAAGGACTATTGAAATATGGTACCTACTATCCTCCAAAACCCAGACAATGTAACTTTTTCCTTTATGGACCTTGCATTGTACCCTTTTGCTATAATTAATTTCAGCAGTTAGTATACCAAGTTTTGAGGTATGTGATACTTGTAGTGAAGCACAAAACCTTGCAGGTGGTCTTTGGGACCACTGGTACACCTAAGAAATGAATATATGAGGCTAAGCATAGTGGCTCATGTCAGTAATCTGAGAGAACTTTAGGAGGCAGAGGCAGGTGTATCACTTGAGGCCAGGAGTTTGAGCCCAGTCTGGGCAACAATGCAAGAACTGTCTCTAATTAAAAAATAATAATAAAATTAATTTATATATGCTTTTACTTTTGACTTATTAATCACACATCCAGGAATCTGATCTGGAGATACACTTTCAACTCTAAGGAAATACAGGTGTACAAGGTCATTTGCTGCAGCTTTGACTGTATTCCAAAATATAGGAAACAACCTAAAGTCAACACGTAAGACAGTGATTGAATAAATAGTGTGGTATATCTGCAAAATGCAATATTAAGACACTGCAAAAAAGGATGAGGAAAATTTTTGTGAACTGATAGGAAATGAGTTTCAGGCCATGGTGGTAAGTAAAAAATCAATATGCTCCATAGTATCTATAGTAAGATACCCTTCACATAATAAATGAGGAAATAAGAGACTATACACATATCAGCTCATTTGTGGAAAAAATACAGAGAGTAAATCACAAATTAAGGAACTGATTATCTATGAGGGTGAGTGGGTGGGAACAAGTGAAAAGAATGGGGAATGGAATGGGTGTGGTTGGGATGAGGGTAGAGACCCTTCTTTGAGTATAGCTTTTTATATAATTCTGACTCTTAGAACCACAACAAAATTTAACATACACCTGCCCCTCAGGTAAGTAATTCATTAAAACCAACCAGGATGAATAGGTAAGCCAAACAATAACAAATAAACTTAACTGTAATACAAATAACACCATAACTACATTGAAGAGGGTAGGGAAGAAAAGAACTAACCCAGGTAACTTTGAAAAATAGCATATTAACTACTTTTTGGAAAGCCAAGGATAAAAAGACCTCTGTACATAAATATTGTTACTCTAGTTAGTCAATTTCTCACAGAATTGGTTTGCAATTCTGAAACTACTTTATGTGTATACTGCATTTAAGTATAAAGTAAATGTATTACATATATTGATAGTAATAACTAGGTTTCTGTCACAGAAAAGTGTTACAACTTTAAGTAGGGGGAAGATTAGAATGAAGACTGTGGTCTTTAATTTGAATCAAGGGTATCAGAATAAAATCTTGAAAGATGGATATGGAGATATGTGTGCTCATGGATACTTCCTACCTCTGCCCACAGAGATGGCCCGGACACCGTAACACCTTAGTATCCATGAAAACACCCAGTTCTCAGATCTTGGTTACTAAATTTAAAAAATCAGAGTTTGTTTGGAGAAATGGTTGATTCCAGCCTAAAGTAGAGAAAGTACAATGCGATTATTAAATGTCTCATGGGGACAGAAAATAAGAATGTGTCCCTAATATACTAGGACAAAACTGAACAAGTCATCAATGGCCAAATCCAGGACAATTTTGGCAACAAAATAATAATAGTAATAGAATATGACCCATAGAATAAATATGCATGGATGAAGACAAGATGGCTGACTGAAGCCAGCTTTCCACAGAGGCTTCCGTCTAGAAGGAGAGTTAAAGGACAGAAATTTAGCAAGTAACATGGTGGATTAGAGCTGCACCAAGAGAGAAGGTTGAAGAATGCACATCAACCCACTGAAGGGAGCTGCGACCCCAAGGATACAAACAAAAGGTACAAAATCCATCACCAAGTGGACGGGAGTCCCCTCCTTCACAAGAACAGCATGGAGTGCCCCACAAACAAACAAGCAGAGTTCAAAGGTCCTCCCACTACACTCCATGGGAGAGACCCTCTAAAAACTGGACCTATCTCCCTTACTAGGGTGCCACGGCGTTCTCCTGCCAGGCATAAAACAGTATAGAACTGCATATATTCTCTACCTGCAATTCTGAGCTCCTAGCACTCCCCTCCCCTCTCACTCTGAGGTCTGGAGGCCTGTCCCCCAGGAGTCTAGATTCTTGGGTGATTTATCGAGGGTTGTGGACAGGGCCTAGACTGCAGCTAGTCAGTGCTGATTCTTCAGCATGGGAGTGAGGAGAGGACGCTTGGCTGAGAGGGAAGCACACCAGAGTGGTGGTGCCCCAAGGCAGAGAGCAGCAGCCGTTTTTGGCAACAATTGGGCTTACTCCCGGATATTCCAAAGCCACACCCCTTGTCTCCCTGGGCAACCAGAGAAGGCTGGGCATCTTCTCAGGTGGAAACCACTGCGGAACAGATCTGGGACAGAAACGCAGGCCCTGTGAGTAAAGGGTTTGCCTGAGGCAGTACCGGCCTGGGTGGAGCGCAATGACTAGAAATTCATGTGCAGAGCTGGGAAGTTCCCAGGGCAGGGCTGACCCAGAGGACTGCTTTACTGAGCCTAAGACACACCCAGCCCTGAGGGGATCGTCAGCCTATAGACAAAGCAAGACAGGAGGCTAGACCTGACAGCTAACCGAATACAAACCTGAAGGACCAAAGACAGTGCCTCAGGTGCAGGCTCTGGGAACTCAAAACAGCTTCTCTTCTGCAGGGAAATTTAGCAGGGACAGAAACAAATTCCTGCAAAGTTGTTCTGTTCTTTTTTGTCAGTAACATCAATCAGGGGCGGGGCTGGAACTGAGTGAACACCCCCCAGTGTCCATCAAGCACCCAAGGTTGTCAGGCCTCACCTCCCCCTGCTGGATAGAGGCAAAGCGCAGTGGCTTGCCTGAGCAGATATAGATTTCCTTGTGATTCAGGCAGGTGCAAACCCCTGGAGTATCTGTTCACTACAGGCAACTGGGTCACAGCCCAGCGAGGCTATCAGTGACTGGGTGTGACAGAGGTACAAGGTGGGGAAGGAGGCATCAACTTTCCCAGATGAATCTATTTGCTGGGTGGGACATCCTGACTCTGCAGAGCACCAAAGCAAGCCATATCTGAGTTGTCACCAGACCCATGCGATAGAGTTGCCAGAGAACTTGTAAACTCTCCCACCTGAGGCAGGTGCTGACTAAGACAATTGATTTAGACCTTTTGAACTGAGCCAATCACCTGAGGACAATCCAAGTGGTGTCCTGGGTGTGTGGTTGTAGGAAGGTTTGATTTTCCTTTTCCAATTTTTGCCTATGGAGGGTGGGATGACTTAATTGCTGGCATTTATCCACAGCTGAGACTTCAACCCAGAGTAACTGTTTCACTGGGGTCAGACAGAGAACAGCTGAAAACAAGATAGAACCACTTAGCCCTACCACACCAACAGGTCCCTAGTTCTCAGGCCGTAGCGCTGTACAAGTCCTTGACAAAGCTCCAGGGGAAAAATCAAAGTGTAAAACAATCATGGGGTGGAATCAGCAGAAAAACTCTGGTAACATGAATAACCAGAATAGATCAACCACCTCCCACCCCAAGGAAAGATATGGCAGATGTAACTGAAGATCCCATTCATAAACAGCTGGCCGAGAAGTCAGAAATTGAATTCAGAATTTGGATTGCAAACAAGATTAATAGAATGGAGGAAAATTAGGAATTAGAAGTTTGAGGAATAATTCAAAAGTTGGAGTTAGAAATTCAAGGAGAAATTAAAAAATTGTCTCAAGAATTTAATGAATTTAAAGACAAAACCACCAAAGATTTTGATGCACTGAAGCAAGAATTTGCAGTCCTCAAAGATCTGAAAAATACAGTAGAATCCCTCAGTAGCAGAGTGGAACAAGCAGAAGAAAAGATTTCTGACATTGAAGACACAGCCTTTGAATGCTCCCAAATTCTCAAAGAGGAAGAGAAATGGAGAGCAAAAATGGTTCATTCTCTCAGAGAGCTCTGGGATAATTCGAAGAAGGCTAATATCCACGTCATTGGAATTCCTGAAAGTGATGAAGTGGCCTTGCAAGGCACAGAGGCCCTTCTCCATCAAATTATGAAAGATAACGTTCCAGACATGCCAAGAGATTCTAAAATTCAGAGAGCAGACAGTTTCAGAACCACAGCATGACTCAATCCAAACAAGACATCCCCCAGGCATATCATAATTAACTTCACTAAAGTTAATAAGAAAGAGAAAATTCTCAAAGCAGCCAGACAAAAGAAAGCCATTACCTACAAAGAGAACAATATTAGAATGATTGCAGATCTCTCTGCTGAAACTTTCCAAGCCAGAAGAGGGTGGTCATTGACTTTTAACCTTCTAAAGCAAAATAACTTTCAACCCCGGATCCTGAATCCAGCTAAATTGAGTTTCATTTATGATGGAGAAATTAAATACTTTAATGACATTCATATGTTGAAGAAATTTGCCATAACCAAACCAGCTCTTCAGGATATTCTCAGACCTATGCTCCATAATGACCATCCCAATCCACTACCACAAAAGTAAACTCACTCAGAAACTTCGGATCAAACTCCAACTTCCACAGTGGCTAAAGGATTAAAAATGTTCACTGAATTATCGAAAAACTCGATACCCAAAATTTTACCAGACTTATCAATATTCTCCATTAATATGAATGGCTTAAACTGTCCTCTAAAGAGCTGACTGAATACAAAAACTCAGACCAGATATTTGCTGCATACAAGAATCTCATCTTACCTGAAAGGTTAAATATAGACTCAGGGTGAAAGGATGGTTGTCCATATTTCAGGCAAATTGTAATCAGAAAAAAGCAGGTGTTGCAATTCTATCTGCAGACACAATAGGCATTACACCAACAAAAGTAAGGAAGCATAAGAATGGTCACTTCAAATTTGTTAAGGGTAATACTTAATATGATGAGATTTCAATTATTATTTTTTTATTTTTTATTAATTTTATTTTATTTTTTTATTATAGATAAAAATATGCACCGTAGATGTGGCCCATACCCTCCCTCCACCCAAACCACCCCCCGCCTTTACCCTTCCATGGTCCTTTACCCAAAGTCTTGTGGTATAGTTGGGTTATAGCCTTCATGTGAAAGCTATAAGTTAGCTTCATAGTAGGGCTGAGTACATTGGATACTTTTTCTTCCATTCCTGGGATACTTTGCTAAGGAGAATATGTTCCAGCTCCATCCATGTAAAGATGAAAGAGGCAAAGTCTCACTCTTTCCTTAAGGCTGCATAGTATTCCATGATATACATGTACCACAATTTGCTAGTCCATTCGTGGGTCGATGGGCACTCGGGCTTCTTCCATGACTTAGCAATTATGAATTGGGCTGCAATAAACATTCTGGTACAGATGTCTTTCTTATATTGTGACTTTTGGTCTTCTGGGTATAAACCTAGTAAGGGAATTATAGGATCGAACGGCAGGTCTATTTTTAGGTCTCTAAGTATTCTCCAAACATCCTTCAGGAAGGGACGTATTAGTGGGCATTCTCACCAGCAGTGCAGAAGTGTGCCCTTTCTTCCACATCCACACCAACATTTCTGGTTTTGGGATTTTGTTATGTGGGCTACTCTTCCTGGGGTTAGGTGATATCTCAAAGTAGTTTTGATTTGCATTTCTCTGATGATTAAGTATAATGAGCTTTTTTTTCATGTGTTTGTAGATTTTGCATCTGTCTTCTTTAAAGAAGTTTCTCTTTAAGTCCCTTGCCCACCCTGAAATGGAGTGTTCTTTTCTTGCTAATAAATTTGAGTTTTCTGTGGATTCTGGTTATTAGACCTTTATCGAAGGTATAACCTGAAAATATTTTCTCCCATTCTGAGAGCTGTCTGCTTGCTTTACTCACTATGTTCTTGGCTGTGCAGAAGCTTTTTAGTTTGATCATGTCCCAATAGTGTATTTTTGATACTGCTTCAATTGGCTGGGGAGTCCTCCTCATAAAATATTCACCCAGGCCGATTCCTTTAAGAGTTTTCCCTGCACTTTCTTCAAGTATTTTTATAATTTCATGTCTCAGGTTTAAATCTTTAATCCAGTGAGAGTCTATCTTAGTTAATGGTGAAAGGTGTGGGTCTAGTTTCAATCTTCTACAGGTTACCAACCAGTTTACCCAGCACCAATTGTTGAATAGCAAATCTTTTCCCCACTGAGTGTTTTTAATTGTCTTGTCAAAGATCAAATAATGGTAAGTAGCTGGATCCATCTCTTGGTTCTCTATTCTGTTCCAGACATCTATTTCTCTACCTTTGTGCTAGTACCATGCTGTTTTGATCACTATTGATTTATAGTACAGTCTCAGGTCTGGTAGTGTGATTTCCTCCTGCTTTGTTTTTATTGCTGAGTAATGTTTTGGCTATTCGAGGTTTTTTCTGATTCCATACAAAATGAAGTATTATTTTTTCAAGATCTTTAAAGTATGACAAAGGAGCTTTAATAGGTATTGCATTAAAATTATATATTGCTTTGGGCAATATGGACATTTTAACAATGTTGATTCTTCCCAGCCATGAGCATGGTATGTTTTTCCATCTGTTAACATCTTTGGCTATTTCTTTTCTTAGAGTT